>LOEQ01006110.1:24679-37111 GCA_001685075.1 Bramus lutescens
TCCTTCCTTCCTTCCTTCCTTCCTTCTTTCTTTCTTTCTTTCTTTCTTCTCTTTCTCTCTCTCTTCCTCATGTATATAAATCTACCAATTAGTATATGCAGAGGAGGGTGTTGGATCACCTAGAACTGGAGTTACAGATGATTGGGAGTCCCCGTAGTTGCTGGGACCTAAATGTGGGTCCTCTGTAAGAGCAGAAAGTGCTTTCAACCACTGAGCCATCAAATATATTATTTTGATTAATCATTATATTGATGATTTTTTGACATTTTCCAGGAGTGTGTTTGTGGTTTCATTGTTTATGTTGTAGGCAGCCTTAATCATCTATGGATGGTGTGTTTTGGTGTTAGCGGGAAGGTTGTTTATCTCTCTCTACAACTGGTTCAAGTTTGCCTGACCAAAATTACAAAGGAGCAATGTTTTTCTTAGTCTCTGTTAGGTTTCGGTTTTTCCTTCTCACACTGTCAGATGTCTTGTAGATATTTTCTATTCAGAAGGACTTTGTTATCAACCATGTTTGTAGCATCAGTGGATTCAGATAAGTGCATTTGTGCTTAGAAGTTCTTCCACTCACCCTTTAAACCACCAATTCCCCCATCTGTCCCGTAGCCTGCATTTGGCATGGCTCTAAGCCTCCAACCCCCTCATTTATCCCATAGCCTGCACTTGGCACAGCTCTAAGCTTCGATTCTCTTGCGTGTCTCCTTTACCCTTAAGGCTTGCCTCCTTCCTATTTTTTTCTCACATTTTGAGGCGAGACTCAAGAGGAAGCACAGATATACTTCCCTTACCTGGAGTACAGGACACCCTTCCTTTCTGGTCCCATAATGCCCGGTACGTATCTGTAATACTTACCACATTGTTCCATAGCTCTTGTTTCCATGACACACTGATCATCTTGAGGGCAACAACTGCGTTTTATTCACGTTTGTCAACTCAGCACCTAATAAATAGTAGTAGGCATTTGCTATATGTCTGCTAAATTGAATCTGAACTAAATTTAGTGTTTTCAGGGGTCAAGAGTTCTTTCTCTAGCTTCTAATATAATGTAAGAGAAGGCTGTCACATCTGCTTGCTTGGGTGGAATATCAATATTTCCATTTCCTAACATCTTGCATTTACGGCATATAACTTTGTAAAAAGTTGAGCTTGACCTACATAGTTCCATTTCGTTAAACTGATTTTATAAAGTTGTTGTGTGTATGTGTGGGGGGGAGGGGGAGGAGTAGAGTGAGGTTGCCAAGAAGTAGAAAATGTGTTTCTGAGTTTTAACTGCCACAAGAAACCAATTTTCAAACCCGAAGCACATCTTTTGGTTTTAGTGACATTGCATGCCAAGTCTGAACCATTGCATAGCTAACTAGAAGCTTCATAGCCTTTAGAATCTGAACATTGTGTGAACCATGGTATGTCAAAAAGCTATAACCTTGAACTTCTGCACTCTTCAGTTCTTAATCGTTGCAATTTCTTCATACATGGGAGATTATCATATATATGTAATCATTTATATTTGAATGTTTGAATCCAGTGCTTAGGCAACCTATACATTTCTAAAATTTAAAGACTGCATAAATACATGCTCATGGATATTAGGGGAATTTTCAATTCCCATTTCATACATAATCATGCCATGTATTTTAGAATCAGTGTTGGGGGAAAATCACAAATCAAAGTCATTTATATCTAATGCCATTAGTGAGAAGACTTTAATATTAAAATGGCAAACATCAATTATGGTGATCACTATGACAGCTTGGCAAAATAAGCTAGAAACGGGAGCGTGGATGGTTAAAAATCATATTCTGTTGCATTTTAATTATTTAGAAATCTATATGTTGAAAAAATTCTAAAGAATATCCTCCTGTAAATCCGAGCCACTGTTTAAATCATGTTCTCTCTCTTTTCTCATTGTTATCATTACAGCTCCACATTCAATTCAAGTTTTTTAGATGATTTCGTGATCTACATTAACTTATTCCTGTAATTGTCTTTTTCATCCTCCTAGAAATTTATTACTCCCCTCCATGTTTTTACTTAGAATTTTTTATACATATAATCATTTTTCAGAAATTTAATGTCTTAGGCTTATTGAACAATGTTAGCTAGGTTCCCAATTGTGTGTGTGTGAGTGTGTGTGTGTGTGTGTGTGTGTGTGTGTAGAAAAGTTCAGTTCTGTGCATGGTGGGAGTTTTGAAAACAAGAAATTGTTCTTTCCATGTCTTATGTGCAACAGTCAAGATTCAACCAGAGGATCTGTAGAAGTCATATGCAATTGGTTCTTCGTGTACACAGGTCCTGTATCCTTGGACACAAGCAACCTTGAATAGGAAATATTTGGGGAAAATTGTACCAATACTGAATAAATATGGTCTTTTTCTTATTGATTTTTACTAGACTACTTACATAACATGTACACTGTTTTATATATTGTTAGTAATCTAGAAATAATTTGACATCTATATAAGCCTTCAGCAAGTTTTGAATAACGAGACTAAGAGTTTTAAGTGTTTTTTTTCTAGTTAATTTCTTTGGATCTCTTTTGGTTCTAAGATTTAACATTTTCTAATTTTTAAAAAAATGCTTTCTGTATTGGACATACAATCAAAGATTGTGCATATCATTATCTATTTGACAGGTCTCTGTGTGTTATCTTCCTGTTAAAATCTCACTCTGAAGTGAGGTGGCATAACCCTCCAAGGAGTCTGTGAAAATACTGACAGATTTAGCAGCAGGAACAAATTTGAGGGGTTCATCATGGAGTTCAAATGAAGACATTGAAAACCCTGGGGAAACTCAGAGAGATTATATTATTAACGGAATTTAGATAGAATATGAAGGATTGTACAGCAGCATCTTCCTGTGCAGAGGATTGTCCCTGATGTTATAGTGAGGAGTGTTTAGCAGTGTGACCTAAGAATGCTTCCTGATATCACTGGGAGGGACTTTAGGGATGTGAACGTAGAACTGGGAACCAGGCAGTTCAGCTGTGCAGTGACCCTTAACCGAGTACACCCTTGCACTGTTGAGAGACACTTAAATGGCCCAAGTATTCTCTTGCAGCTAAAATATATATTTCCACTTGAAGCATTGTGGTGATTCTCTCCACAGTATTCTGGACTGAGCACATAGAAGTTTCCCAATAGTTTTTGGTGCAGTGATGATGTGTAAGGCTATTGGGAATAATCAAGGGATCCTTCCTTCTGACCTTTGGGAGTTAGAAAAAAAGAAGAAAGAATTATGGAGAAGGCAAGGGTTGAGCTATTGGAGTTAGTGTCTGAGAATACACACAGTGACTGTGAGCAGAACACAGTCTACCCATCTGGATGAGAAGCAAAGTGCAGTCTATTAGGTATTGAGACAAGTGGCAGCTGCCTCCAACTCTAATTGCAAGTCAACTGGATAGAAAAAAAGAGTTAAGTCAGTTAATTTCCTCCATTCCACTTCATAGAGCGGAAATGATGACATTCATAGTTTTGTTAGAGACTCAAAAATCAAGACTTGACAACTTTAAAAAAGAAGTTAAATCTTCTTTGATATCCAATAATAGAGCAAACTCAAAAGACATATCGTAGTGCCCATGATCAAATTAGGTGTTATGTATTACAGAGATGCTTGTACATTAAAATTGTAAGTATTGAAATGAATATCTAGGGGATGTTTAATTTTAATGAAACTCTAGTCCATTGTGTTTGAAATAGCTATAGTTATTAGAATATATTTAAGTACTGGAAAATGTTTTTGAATGAACAAATGAATATTTTCTGATTGATTAAAAAAAGCTTAACAATTGTCTTCTAATACTTGCAAAATGGAAAGCCTTTGTTTAAAAACTGTAAAGTGTTGGAGTAGTCATGGTGGGTGCTTTATATTACTTAAGTTACTTCATACTAACACAGTGATGTAGGCATTTTGGATACACTTTACAAAAGAAAAATTAAACTACAGCATGATTGGGTAGTACAGAGTGCCAAGATAATGAAATCTTTTTTCTATTGTTTTTATATTAAGGATAGCTGGTTTAATTAATGTTGTAGATTTCTCTTTTTCTTATTGTAACTATTTGAATTATGATGTTATTCATTTAGATATGTAGCTTAGTGGAAGAACACTTGCCTAGTGTGTCCAGGGTTCTGGGTTTTATCTATAATGCTACAAAAATAGTAACTCTTCCTCTTCTTATGAAGTTGTATTTATTCATGGTTTTCTAGCTGCCAAACATTATGTAGTTGTGGTTGTATAGGTAGGTACTGTTCATATATTTTTTAAAAAAGATGGTACAACTGCTTCCAAGAAATGATAATAAATTTTCCAGAATGTTCATATATANGGCTATGGATGTTAGTTCCCTGGAGCTGGAATTATAGGCAGTTGTAACCTGCCAATGTGGGTGCTGAGAATTGAACCCAGACCTCTGGAAGAGCAGTCAATACTCTTAACTACTGAACCGCTTGTCTCCCCAGTCCTCCTCTGAGATATTTTAAAGGGAGTCATTAAGGAGCACAATTTTGGAGCTGAAGGAGGAAGGGTCAGGAAACTGTGAGTGACTTTCAGTGCATCAGATTTTAAACTTTCCCACTTGCCTCGTGGTTTTATTGGAATTCTAAAGGGGATTTAAAAATTCTAACTTGTCCAGGTCCTGGCAAGTGTCTTGAAAGTTACTTATACTATATCTCAGTCTCCTTATCACCCACCAAATGAGGATGACCATGAAGCCACATGGGGCTGTTAGGACTTTAAGACACATTATATTTACAAAACACTTTAAATACCTGCAAGTTGCAAGTACTATAAAGTATTAAAGAATTACATTAATTTTGTTCTTGAAAATAAATAATTAAATTTATAGTCATTTCATGTATATAAGTGTTTAATCTGCACTTATAAATGTGTACTATGTGCCTGCATAGACCAAAAGACAATGTCGTTGGATCCTTGGGAAATGGAGTCACAGATGGTTATAAGCTTCCATGTGGGTGCTGGGAACAGAACCCTAGTCTTCTGCAAGAGCAGTGAGTTGTTTTGCCCATTCAGCCATCTTACCAGTCTATGAAAATAAAATGTTTTCTAAAACAGGTCTTTTAAAACTCATGTTAACCTCTAACTTTCATTGTTTTCTGTTATTGATATAAAAATAGATGTAAACTTCAAATGATTCATATGCTTTCAGCATCAAATAATTAAAATATTTGACTATCTGTATGTCCCATTGTTCACCATGGCTTAGAAGTATTGTAACGGAGACCTTTATTTGGAATTTAATTATTGCTTGAACATCTTCTTGCAGACAATCATCACTGTGATTGACATCTAGCAAGAGAGCAACAACTGGAATCTGTTCTTGGCTATTTGTTAGTCCATTGTCTTTACTTTAGAAAGTCTACAAAGACAGGATACAAGCAAGGGACATAAAATTATGCGAAACAGCCAACGTTATCTCTATAGATCCTATGATCCTAGAGTCTGAGATCATCAGATTCTTCATTTAAAGGAATCTGAACATTGTTAATGTACTACTGGAAAGATAATTCCCATGCCAGCCTAGGGCTATATCTGCTCATCTTTTGTACGGTATACAATTGGTTTGTCAGCCTGCTCAGGGTAACTTCTAAGTATTTAGAGCAAATGATGCTTGGATGTTTAGTTTATAGCAGGGAAGATCAAAGAGTTAATACTGAGATCTTCTGCTCCAGCTTTCCTGTTTGCCAGCAGTGTCTGTCACTATCAAATATGGAGACATTGGAGCATCCGTCAGTGCCTCCAAGGAGGTCCATTAGTGCTAATTTCTTTAAATATGAAATTTGGCCAGTAAAAGGACTTTATCTGTCTTGCAGCCAAATAAAGCTAATGTTTTGCCAAGTAATACTGAATATCATATTATTAACAAAAGCAGAGGCAATGAGAGAAAACAAAACAAAATAAAACCTAAATGCCTTTTTTTGTTTATGGAATGTTTTGGTTTCCTTTTTAGAATTTGAGAAGATAATGATACAATGAGTCACAGTAAATCCTTGGGAAAGTTACTAAATTTCTCTGGAATTCAGAAATTTTATTTTGGAAAAATTGAGAGTGTGCCATTTCCTTTTTGTTGTTGTTGTTGTTGTTTTCATGCTTTGATGATGTAGGGACTCTTTTCCACAGGTGTACTTAATAGGGTTTGGAAGAAATACAGAATTTGAACACTGAAAGAACAAAAAGTCAATCTTGTTCAGAATTCTTTATGGAACATTGGAGTTGACATTAATGTTTTGGATCTTACAATCCATGTTTTTTTCCACTTAGAGATGAGAGACCCAAACATCAGAATGGACCCATTATTTGCCTTGGATCTTTGCTTTTAGAAGCAAAACTAGTACTAAGGCTGTCTCCTGCTAGAGCCATAGGCAGTGTTATTTCCACAAAGGGCACTGCTTAAAATATTTAATCTGAGTTTTAAAAAATGTCATGTGAAATTTGGAAGTGAGCCAACTGCTTTATGATTTTTATCCCTTTTTTAAATTATTAGCTCTAATTCTGCACAGGTCACAGTGTTATGGAAGGGGCTATTGAAGACAGAAAGATTCATGGGTTTTAGATTTCATGCTGCAATAAATAAAAGCAGGAAGTAGAGGGTATTTTGGGGGTGCAGGATGACAAACATAATAGACAACAACACGGACTTCAGTCAACCCCAGCAGCAAAATGTAGCAAGACATGAACCTCAGAAACTAAGTGGAGGAGGAATATCCACCATGGACCTTTCTGCAGAGGAGAGTGACCTAGCTCTCAACAGTTCCCAGGTTTGGTTATTTGTTTGTTTACTTATTTATTTCATTGCAGTTTTAATCCACAATAGACAAAAGAAGAAAAATCATAACCAATTCTTCTTGGCAAAATAGCACCTCTAAGGACAATTATTCTGTGTGAGGCAAGAAAGCAACTTGTATGCTTGAAACAAATTTGCAAAAGCTTTTTAAAGAGAATACTTGTATTTTGTACTACCTTTTGAATTATTCACATTCCTGTATCCCAACATATAAGAATGGCTTGTTTGTCTGTTCATAGCACTTTATTCTAAGTCCAGCAAAAAAAAGAGGCTTCCAAATATATCTGTTGTTAGCACATCACAGGTTCTAAATAAACCTTTGCTTAAATAATGAATGAGGGAACCTGCTGTGGGACAATGGTCTTGTATTGGTTTAATAAACTGCTGATTGGCCAGTAGTCAGGCAGGAAGTATAGGCAGGGTGACCAGGCAGGAAGTATAGGCTGGGCAATGAGAACAGGAGAATTCTGGGAAGAGGAAGACTCAGTCTGCAGTTTTAACTTTCATGCAGAGGAAGCAAGATGAAAATGCCTCACTGATAAAAGGTACCAAGCCACATGGCTGACACAGGCAAGAATTATGGGTTAATGTAGGATGTAAGAGTTAATAAAAAGCTAACAAGAAGGCCAACCAGTTTATGATTAATGGAGACTTCTGTGTGTTCCTTCGGGATGGAATGGCTGTGGGACTGGGCAGGACAGAAACCTCTGTCAACAGGAACCTTTCCTCTCCTCCAAGCCTTTGTATAATAGGAACACCAATGGTAAAATTTAGGCAGAAAACACTGACATGATAATGTATACAATTATTTATTTTAATTAATTAAGCAGAAAATGTTTCTTTTAAACCTTGCTTGATACATTAATGCTAAATAACTCTCCCCACCCCCATTTGTCCATATATCATCATTTGTAAGTGTTCTTCCAAAGAGCCATTGGTCTGGTTTGAGGTGTCTGGTTTCTACTACACTATCAATGCTGTGCCCTCCCTGGGACTCTTCTTGGATATCTTGTTGTTAAAATCCTGCAGTTTTGGGTCTATATGTCAGGCCCCTTCATGTGTTCAGCAGATCATAGATGTGGTGGATGTTGGGGCAACCCAAGTCATAACCTTTGTCTCGGTCCAGGGTCCTCAACACTGGTCACTAAGTAACTTTTACGATAGTTTTTCCTACTGTAGAAATGGGAGTTTCCCCTCCATTAACTCTTCTAAAATGTATCTGTCATTTACAAAAATGGAGAAGATAGAAGCCGTCCTATAATTTTATAATTTGTTTATTTTCTTCTCTACAATTTTAATAGGGAGTTGATGTTTTATAAATATAAGTCATGGCCTCAAAAGAAAATTTGTTTCCAAGGCAAGTTTTTTTTAATATTTTTATTTGTGTATCTTTAAGTGAGTACATACTTGTGAATGCAGCACCTGTGGAAGGCAGAAAATGGCATCAGATCTCTTCCTGCTGGAGTCATAGGTGATTATGAGCTGGTGGACATTAGTGCTGGCAACTGAACTCTGGCCCTCTGGGGGAGCAGCTAGAGCTCTTACCTGCTGAGCCTGATCTCTCTCCCTGTGAGGCAGGTTGTATTCATCTCAAGAACTGTAATGATTGGAACCTTTGAGAGGTTGCTCTAAGATAATGATAGAGTGGCTTAAAGCAAGATAATGAAAACTGTTCTTCCTGCCAAACTGAACTATCACTGGCCTCCTGCAGGCCAAGAGGGTGAAGTGGCTAGGATGGTGGGAGGAGCTGGATTGGGTATAGGGTGTTTGCTCTACCAAAACCGAAGAAATCAAAGATAATCTCCTCAAGGGTGTTTGGATCTCCATAACAGCTGACCATTCAAAGAATAAAGTATTTAGAAGCCATCTAAACAAAACAGTCTTTGTCGCCTTCCTGCCCCATGGAGTAGGTCAGTAATCTAACATCTAAAATCAATGGTTTGGAGTTTCTTGCATTCCAAACACGCCATCTAAGCAATTTGAGACAAGCACTAAGATAACAGCAGAAAGCTACACTACATCATTATCAACTCTATTATTTCCAATACCACACAGATCATTTTGCTTCATGCTGTGCAACAGCTTATAAGTTTTTCAGTTGTACTTTATTTTTACTACTGCCCCCTTTGGGTTACATAAAATTATATATATAATTTTATGAATATATATATGTATATATATATTCAGATACTTGCATGTATCATACTGCTGTCTTTCCTCCTTTCAGACCACAGGTAATGAGGCACAAGACAGTCTAAACCACTCACATGGCAGCGTGGCAATGCTTGCTTCCTGAGTCCAGCCAATTTTTCCGTTCTTATAATTGCCGCTTTTCACCTCTCCAGTGAGCACAAGTAGAGTGAATTCTAATTTGAACTTGAACCTGAATCTAGAGGTCACAGGCAGATTATGCAACAGGAGGGGGAAGGTTACAAAAGGTTAAAATAGCTGGGCATTTCTACTACAGTACAAGGGCATAAAAGTGATCTTTCAAGCCCTAAACATTTTGCATCTACTGGCAAAACATTGCTTTGTCAGATAACACTGGGGACAGCGTACCCAGAGAGAGAGAGAGAGAGAGTTACTTAAAGGACCATGGAAGAAAATTTCTAAGATTGGCAGATAAGCCAAAGGAGAAAAGAAATTTCAATTCTCTGTGTGAATGAAATAGGTAGATATTATGAGTTCTTTTTTGAAACTCTGAAGAAAAAAAAATCTGAGTTTAAAAGCTTAAATGTGGACTGAGGGACTGTGTCCTTTTTCTCCCTGCTGGGTTCATTTAGGATAAATCCCAGGCTGTCCTGTGTTTTAGTTGGAGACTCTCACAGTGGGGGTGATTGGACTTTCTCTGCCCTAGGCACAACATATGCTACTTCCCATCCCTTTAATAGGCATTAGTTCTGCAGACGGCACTGGTCAAATGTACATTATTCACAATCACTTTAATGCAAATATGCAAGGCTGAGGGAGAAAATATGTCACAAAGAGGCAGTCATCCATTTCTCTTCTTTTCTGTCCTTTCCTTTATGGGTCCCTTCCTATATGTATTTTACGATAAATATAGTGTAGAAATAAATCAAAGACTATGTAGCAGCTACTGGGAGAACCATGAACTAGCTTCCTAAAAGTATCCCAGAGATGTCTTTTATTTTTATTAAAAGAAGCCTTTAAGTTTTTATTTTTAATTTTATTGTTCCCTCTTTTTGTGACTTGGCTTTTTTTTTTAAATTAAGTGTGATCCCTGCCTACACTCTGATGCTGTCAATTTGTAATCAAAGAGGAGAGCTATATTTAATATGGTAAACGAAAATAAAACACACAATTAGTTTTGTGCTGCAAAAAATAGCTTCTGCCGCACTTCCAGCCTCTATTGAAAGAATGGTCTGATTTTTCAATAACAAGACATCTGATCTGTAGCAGAACATTTCTAGGGCAGATTTGCAAATGTACTATCCAGGCATGTATCCTAAGCCTGTGCCCAGATTATGTGGTATTTGCCTGTGTAAACCCAAGTTTAACAAAACGAACTGCCAAATATGGAAAGACGCCTGGGTTTCTGATATTCCGTTTCTGTGAAGTTAAACACTTATGTTTTGTTTTAAAGTGTATCCGGTGAATTTATTTATATACAACTATTTGTCACACAAGGCAACTTGACATGCTAAGCCTGGCTTTACATTAAGCACATGAAAGTTTTGCTATGTGTGGAATGAAAAGCTGAAATGCAACCATCTGCACATGATATTTCGAGGTACATAAAAATGGTGCCAGGGACTTTGAGAAGCCCATATGTATGAGCAGCCATACAGGAATTAAAAAAATATATGCACAGTAATATAACATTTGGAAGACATTGTGCTTCTTAAAATAATGCAATTAAAATGTTAAGCAAATCCTGTGTTAGTCTAAGGTACAAGAGTAGCAAACATTTGCCATATGAAGGAAACAATATGCTTTTATTGTGACTCCATTCTGTTAATTTAATGATCTATGTCAATGTGCTTACATATCGAGTGATGTACTCGCCTGTCTCTCCAAAAGCACTCATTCTAATCCACCTTTATGCTTGCTTGCTTATCATTATGCTTATGATTAAGCGAGGAAATAAAGGCCAAATGAAGATTCAGGTCACCCATTAGTCCTCACCATGTCATTTTAAAGTTGTCTTTACCTGCAATAATTACATTAAGCATGTTACATGTTTCCTTCTCCCTAAATTATTTTTAGCTGATAAAAGCAATTACCCAAAAGATGAGGTAGTGTCCTCAGCGCCTCCTACCTGGTGATTTACATGAACACCTATTACTGCTAATGGAAGGTGAACCTGCAAACATCTGCACTCTAAGGATAATGGCTCCGATTGCTCGCTTCCAAGAGAGAGTAAGCAAAACCTCTCTGTGCAGATCCAGGCAAATTACTTAAGGGTGATTGATTTCACATATGATTAAATAGTTTTAATAATTTGGTAACATTTTTGTGTACATTGCTGTAAACTTGAAAACTGCCAGATATGTCTTCGACTTTCCATAAACTACCCAAATGAATTCTGTGGACTATTGCGATGAGTTAAATATCTATACGCTTATAGGCAGATGTATTCTGGTTATAAAACCGATCTTTTATTCTCTCATTGCTCCGAGGGATAAGAATGAGAAACTATTATTTCAGTTCACTTCAAACTATACTATATTTAAACCAGAAAAGCTAAAACAACTAAAATGATCATCTTAGGTTGGATGTATTTGTTTTCATCTTAATTTAAAGAGAATGAGCCAGGTGGAGGTGTACATATCTTTAATCCCAGCACTCAGGAGTCAGAGGCAGGCGGATCTCTGTGAGTTCGAGGCCAGCCTTGTCTACAAGAGCGAGTTCCAGGACAGGCTCTAAAGCTACAGAGAAACCCTGCTTTGAAAAGAAAAAAAGAACAACACTAGCATGCTTTTGACACAGGAGTGAAAAGGCTCATTTAAGCATGTGTGTACTCAAGTATGTGTAGCATAGCCAGCACTGGAAACAGGGTTCTGCCATAATTCCTCTATAAAGGAAGACATGAATGCTTTCCCGACACCCCAGCTAATGGTTCTTAGAAATACGAGGGCCAAGAAATTGAAGATACAGAAAATGGAAAGATCTCCCATGCTCTTGGGTAGGTAGAATTAACATAGTAAAAATGGAAATCTTACCAAGTGCAATATGCAGATTAAATGCCATGGCCATCAAAATTCCAGCAAAATTCTTCACAGACCTAAAAAGAGTAGTACCCACCTTCATATGGAAAAGGAAAAAATCCCAGGATAGCAAAAACAATCCTGTACAATAAATAAACTCTGGAGACATCACAATCCCTGACTTTAAACTCTGCTACAGAGCTACAGTACTGAAAACAGCCTGGTATTGGCATAAAAACAGACAGGAGCACACCAATGGAACAGAATTGAAGACCAAGAGATTAATCCACACACCTACAAAAAAGCAAAAAATATCAAATGTAAAAAAAAAACATATTTATCAAATGGTGCTGGCATAAATACATATCAACATGTAGAAAAATGAAAATAGATCCATATCTATCACCATATACAAAACTCAAGTCCAAATGGATCAAAGATCTCAACATAAAGCCAACCACACTG
>LOEQ01006110.1:48898-79288 GCA_001685075.1 Bramus lutescens
TCAGAAAGCAGCCACTTTAACTTCTCTTCCTTGTTTAATAAAGGAGCTCTCTGTGAAAACAGGTGATCTGGGGCCTGGGCGAAGGGAACCACACTGAGCGTGTGAGGTTCTTCCTTCACTACCAGTTTATAAGAATTTGGTGTGTGGCAGGCACAATGTTGGGGTGCTTTACAGCCTGCCTGAACTTGGAAACCTTAAATCCTTCCCTAAATACCAAAGCTAGCACTAGTGTTGGATGCTCACCTCATCTGTTCTAGACTGTTCTTTAGTTGGGAGTGTGTGCTACCTGTCTGATACTTCTGTGCTTATGAGACTCTTCTTTCCTTGGCTAGTCTTTCTCTGCCTCTAGTCACAAAAATGTCACCATGTCCTTTAACCTCTAACAACAAGTCATTTTATGTCTATAAACCTGGTCTTGTCAGAACTCGGTGTTCTCTTTCTGTTGCTCCCTCCTGCCTTCAGTTCTAGGACACTACATACCTGGAGAAAAGAGCTGATTGTTTTGTTGAAATTTCCTTGTTTATGCCTTAGACATCTTTATCTCATCTTGCTTTAAGGAGGATTTGCGAAGACAAACATGTAACTAAATAGCATAACAAGTAAAGTCAGACCAAGATTACAATGCAGAAACAAAAAAGAGGGGTTCGCAATATGCCAGATGACCTACACATGATCTTTCTACCAGGTAATTTTGTTCACCTTTTAAAAACAACATCTTTAATGGTGAGTGTAGGGTCCAGGGTACCAGAAAGTCAATAAAAACTTATTTAATCAAATACCTGCATGCCAGATGTGTTAGGATTGCAGAAAGTTTGAAGTTTAAAGGCAGGTAGCTTTCCTAAACAGCTTTGTTGAGGTAGAACACACTCAATAAGCTGCATATGCTTAAAGTACACAATTTGATAAATTTTAACACAGAATGATGGTTGAGGAATGTTTGCCATGCATAAAATAATAAAAATATTCACTCCTCTTAAAAGGAACCTGGTAACCTCTTTCTCCTCTGTCTTTCTTCCTTTCTGCACAACTACTACCATAACGTCTCTCACCTGATACAGTTTGCATGTCTTGGAAAGGTATATGGATGGAATTATATAATATGTTCTCAACCTTGTCTTTTATTTGCAGCTACTGCAGTTATTTTGGATCATGTACATACAGTATGTAACAGTATTGTTCACTACTCTTTATTGCTGAGCAGTCTACCATGAGATCAGCAGTTTTTGACCTATGGGTCAAGACCACTTTGCAGTTGCATATCAAATATCCTGTGTTATGATTACATTATGATTCATAACAGTAGCAGAATTACAGTTATGAGGTAGCAATGAAATAATTTTATGGTTGGGGGTCGCCACAACAATTGGGGAACGGTATTAAAGGGTCTCAGCAATAGGAAAGGTGAGAATTTCTCCATTAGATGAACATCCATTAAAGCAAATTGTTTATGCACTTGTTGATAAGTGTGTAGTTGTATAGTTATATGAGTGTCTCACTGTTACATGAAAGCTAGGAACTTTCATACACAGGTATTGGTAGGGACATATGTGTCCATTTGTCTTGGGTATATTGTGTGACATGATTGAATTATGTTAGATTTATGATTATCATTTTATGTTCTGTTTTCCTTATTTTACATATTTTTTATTCGTTGGAGACAAGATATTGTTACGTAGCACTGGATAGCCTTGTATTTGCTATGTAGATCAAGATGACCTGGAACTCACAGTGATCTTCCAGTCCATGCTGATTCCAGGAATGTGCTAAGGAGAATTTGTGAAAGACCAGGAGTTTGAAAAGGAGAAAGGTGACATAAGCAGCAGGGGTTGGATGGAAGAGAGGAATGGGGGAAATGATCTAATTGTATTATAATCTAAAAACATCAAAAATATTTTAAAATATGAATGGAATTGTGGAATATGCTGCAAGCATACTTGTACAAAATGACTAAAGTAAACTGTATATTAAAAAATGAAGAAAAAAGAAACTGGGTATTGTGACTTACATTATTGATCTGAGCACTTGGGAGACTGAGTTAGATTCTGAGGTGAGTTTGAGGCAAGACTTATCTACATATTAATAGTCTGTCTCAAACGGAACAAAAATTAAAGCTTTAAGATTGCCCCCATCACTGAGGATGCTTTACGTATCGTTTAAGAACATATTCCAGGTCAGGCACTAGTGGCCCACACCTCTAATGTCAGCAGTCAGAAGGCAGAAGCAGGCGAATTTCTGAGTTTGAGGTCAGTCTGGTCTGCAGAATAGTTCCAGAACAGCCAGGGCTACACAGAGAAACCCTGTCTCGAAAAACCAAAAGCAAAGCAAAACAGAACACCAAAACAATTCCCTCAAAAGTCAATAGTAAAAAAAAAAAAAAAAGAAAAAGAAAAAGAACAAAATAAAACAGAAAACAAAACAACAAATCCTAAAACATGTGCTGTTCAGCTTCCATCTCCCAACTTTTTTTCTATCATATCTTTTCATTGTAAACATCATGTCTTTTCCTTCTTCACAAATTATAGACCTGGCCTTAAACTGATACTATTAAAAAAAAAGTCTTTTAAAAGTATTTGAACAAGTAAAAAGCAATATGGTTATTAATGCAGAAACCACTTCTTCTCTTTCTACTTTCTGAAAGAATTCCCACCTCCCTCCCCCCTCTTAAATACATTAACATAACACAACATGCCAGTGTGATGGCACCCTGATACTGTGGGATAGTCCTTACAGGAAGGCAGTGATTGCTGGTGACGGTCTCATTTGACTTCAGCATTTCTGAACAAAATCGTGTGCTATATCACTTTTAGGGACTGTTTGTCCCCCATTTCTGATGCATTTTGGTCGAGATTTCATTGAGTTTGTACACTGCTTTGTGTATTATCGTTCTCTTACCCCCCCGCTGTCTTCCTTTATCTATCTTTTCTCCATCCCACTCCCTCCCTTTCATTCTTCTTTTCTCCTTTCTGTATATTTTGATTCTGCACTTACTCTCTAATTCATTCAAACAGTTTCTATCTTGGGGTCTCTGACTTCGCAAATCCTTCTCTAAACACTCATTAGTTCCAGCAAGTGTGTTTTTCTCGTAAGACGCTGTAGACTGCGTCTTTATAATTCTCAGGACTTTAAAAGAATTTTGCTTCTGTCTTCTTGACTTTCCATCCTTAAATGGGTCTTATAAACATTTTAACATGATCATCTACTAATTCTAATATTTGGGTTAGTTCAGAGTCAGTGTTTTGTTTATCTGTTTTGGTTTTGTGCTGGGGGTACAGGCAGGCTTTTATGAACTCTATGACTGAGCTATAGCCCAGACTACTTTTTATGGCTTTTAAAAATTTGTTGTCTTTTATTTGAGTGGGGGCAGGATATCGCTAAGTTAACCAGACTGGCCTTGAACTTGTGGGATCCTGCCTTACCTGGGGAATAGCTGAGATCACAGATCTATGCTACTAGGCTTGCTTGAGTCTTGACTGAGTATTCTTCTCATTATATTTTTCCTAATTATGTATTGATGTATTTATTTAGTGTGTGTTTATGCATGTTTGTGTATGTACGTATGTGCATATGGGTGCACAGGTGACATGGTGCACATTTAGAGGCCGCTGAGAGATGATTCTCTCCTTCTGCTGTACAGGTTCCAGAGATGGCATGCTGGTCATCAGCTCTGGCAGTAGGTCCCTTTACTTTCTGATCCACCTCACAGCTCTTCTCACTGTGAGTAGTGCTAACTTCCTCCGGTCAGTTTGAGTACATTGCAGACTGCAAATCTTACCTTGTTGGTTGCTGGATAGTTTTTAATTTATAAATATTCTTGAGTGTTTCAGGGTTTCAGCTAAGTTCCTGGAAAGTATTTTGGTCCTTTCAGACCTTGCTTTAGCAATTTACTGAATGAGAATGAAGGAGTGCTCACTCCAAGGTTAATCATTCTCTACTTCTGTGTACTTGAATGCCCCTGGAATCCCAAGCCTTGTAAGGTAATCTCTTTAGTATTAAGTAGGTCTCAATTTTGTTTCCTCTCAGCACCTTTTGAGTTTCTTTTCTATTCTTTCTCTACACCTATGTGCTCCTCTGTGCTTGTTGAGTCTCGGAGGGAGTCCTCTGTAGCCCTGGATTCTCTATGTGCATTTTTTTCCTTTCTTTTCGGGATTCCGTTCTACAAATTCAAGCTGCTTCTGTGTTCTCATTTTCTCAGCTCTGCCTGACTTAGGAAAGTCTATGCGACTCCTGTTGGACTCCTCCGGTGGGCTGGAATCTAGACTCTCAAGATGGGGAGGTTGATAGGGCTCACTTGTTTCTTATTTTCCTGGGGCCATTGTTACTCCCTGGTCAATGCTCATGGCTTTGGAGAGCTTCCTTCATACGTCTTGAGACCTTATTTTCCTGATTTTCTGAGTTTTAGCCGTAGTAGGCAGGAGGATGGATCCTTCTCTCATTATTTCATGAAGGCTGTGAGTGGAAGTTTATGTAGAAGTGCTGGCATGTTTTCTCTTTCCTTTTCGAATAGTCTTTCTATGCAGCCTAGGCTGGCTTTGAACTCTCCATCTCCCTGCTTAGACCCTCTCTGCGCTGAAATGATACTCTTACACCTTCATATCCAGGCAGGAGGCATTGTATTGAAGTTCTCGGTTGTGTAACTGTGATGAAAACTTTTCAGCTGCTAGAACATAATTGTGTTATTAGCAAAATTAGGAAAATGTCACAGAAGCGAGGTAGCATTGATGGTGTCCCCATAATGGTTTTGTGTAGTTAACTGGTGTATAATGTATATTCCTTTGGTTGTCTTCCACTGTCTTCCTTGTTCTTTAAGATCTTATATTTGAATTATTTACTGAATTGTTCTCAGACTTCACATCTAATTTATTGTGATTTCCAAACCGTAAGATTACAAGATGTCCATGTAGTCATTGAAAACTGCCCAATGGCTGCTAATTGTGCTAGGGAAGTTTCTTCAGCTACTGCTATTGTTACCATTCAGCTGGTTGGCTCCTCTGCTAATGTGAACAACAAAACAAAAAGGGAGCTCACCGATTAGTATCAGTGCTCTTTCTTTCCAGGCTAAGTGATGCTTTGCATGTGCTCAGGAATCATTTCCCTTCACACGACTTGAATATCTTGTGGTAAAATTGACATTCTCCAGAAACTAAGACCCAATTCATCTGTACTTAAATCATACTGTATTTGTTTTTGAGGAGAGACATGTAGGCAAAATTAGCATTCAAACATAATTCTTGCACGTATCATATGGCTGTTGATCTAAATTTATACCGAACACATGTATGTATTTAATTTTAAATTGTATAGGATAATATTTGCAAGTTTCTTACTTAGTAGTGTAATAAAAGATAAATAGGACATATGGTAAAAGGTTAGTCCTAACTACAGACTTTAAAAACTTATTCTGAGCTAGCTAGGATAACCACTGGATTTTTTTTTTCTGGATAATATTGAAAGTCAATTTTAGATACCATAATTAAATCTGTTATCTTCACTTCCCCAATTTATCCTGAATAACTTTATCATATTAATATTCCTTAATAACTAATTTCATGTTATCATTCCCCATCTCAAAAAAGCTGTTTGGAGGTCTGAATTAAAGAAAGAATGATCTGAAGTAAAGGCATAGAATACTTCATTACTTGTTGATTGATTTGTGCCCTATCTACAAATTTGCTTATTAATAGAACTCTGAAATTTTAATCAGCACTTCAAAGAGATTATTTTAACCTTGTTTAGAGCTGTGTCTGTACAGAAAATGAAAATTTGACATAACTGCACAAATAGAACCCCATAGTTTACACCCACAGTCTCACAGCCTTTCCTCTTTAGCCTTGCTTGACAGACTGCATGAATTCCCCATTATACTGGACTAGGGCAGAACTGCAGTGCAAACCACTTGACCTGCACCAATCATTTAGAATTTGTCAGAAGAGAATTTGGACGACAGAGCCAAAGTCATTTCTTAGATACTGTGGTGCTATTTTGTTTGTAACTCTACAAATAAAGTTTGCCTAAAGATCAGAGGGAGGGGCTAGCCATTAGTTAACCATAGAGGTCTCGAGGTATATACAGACAGGCACAAAGTGATATGACTGGGTGGAGAGAGGAAGTGAGAAGGCAAGGTGGAGAGAGGAGCTTGGTCTCTTTTTAGGCTGAGAGTTGTAGAGGTAAGATTTCCAGTGGCTGGCTGATCTCCTTGTCTGATATTTCAGTTTTCACCCCCTGACATCTGTCTCCTAGTTTTTATTATTAATACCAATTAGAACTCATACAGCAATACTCGCTAAAGCACTTGATTTATTTTTGCAACATTGTCCAGGGTTGTTGATTGAGATCTATAGACTCTGACATACGTAGCATCCTCTTCATAGCCAGATTCATGCTCAGATGTTCTACATAATATATTAACATATCCAATCAAAGGAACATCATGCCAGTGTTAAACAAGGGGTGTATGTGGGAATGTAGCTGTTTATCTGAATCTTCAGGGAGATTTTTTTTTCTGGAAAAATTGTCCCATAGTCTCCAGGTCTAGAGTTTATCAAAGGAAGCAATCCCCTGAAAAGGCTGTGATAGTTCCATTACATCTGAGATGACTGCCTTCTTCTCTCAGAGGTGAATGAAACAGTTCTTGAAGTGAAGTTGGAGCAAAGATCACACTTATTGAAGAGTCTAGAAATTGAATTAAAATTGCTAGCAGAGTCTGATAAACAGCCCAAGCCTTGCATCTTTACCTGAACTTTGTGGCAAAGGTACTATAATGGCTTATGACTCTTTTTTGTTTTGGGAAAAACTGAAGAGGGAGACCCTTTAAATTCTTGCCTTACTTACATTAGAGTAATTATTTAGGCTGCATGTATACCATTAACATTGCTACTTGGTACTATTACTTTCTAATTTTATTTCAATTTTTAACTACTAGAAATAGAGACAGAAAAGTGTTTTACCCCCTGATGGAAATTGGTGCTGTTAATGTTGTTTAGCACAATAACTGCTTGTGGTGATGATGTAGCTTAACTTACTGGGACAGATAGAATGGCTAAGTGGAGCTGTGGCTACAGAATGGCAGATGCAGATCATTTGAAGTAAAACCTGTAATAGTGTCCAGCACAACTCTCTTGGTTTTTACTATCTACAATAAAATATGTCACTAAAGGAGGCCACAACTTGATTTTTATGAAGTTATCCGATCAGCTGCACTGAGATTTGTAGAGTACAGATGTTTTCTAGGTTTCAACACACACACACACACACACACACACAGACACCATGTTCTCTCATTTTTTCATCTCTCTGCATTCCTAGTTCCTTCTCTATTCTTTCTTCCTTTTTCTAGTTGACTATTTCCATTCATGGTTCTTTGGAAAGTATTGGATTGGCAGCATCATATAAAATATCTAAACAATGTCCAACTGGGAAGGAGCTATGAAAGGTGGAAGAGAATGTAGGAGAGGTTAATCAGAGCATTAGATATATTTAATCATAATCAGTAATGGTAATTTACTTCAATGAAGCCTAAGTACTTGGCACAGATCGAGGCAGTATAATGCAGAACAAAGATAAACTTCAAACAGGCTTCAAGGGGCTAGACGAGGAATCACATTTCTTCTGAGAAAAAAATAAATTAAAATCTGATATTTTACTTGTAAACTACCTAGTTATTGCATGGTTGGGGTTTTTCATGTAAATAGGCATGGCACCCACTCAAGACTGTTTCTGTGCCATCTGGACACAAACGTGTGGTGGTGTATAGTGTCTGAGAGGCAAATACTGACCTTTGGTCGGATTTATATACTGTTGCTGCTATTATACACTTGGTATGTCATATGCATGTATTAATTATCAGTTTTGAATGCAAGTACACACTGTAGAATGTTTGTGTATGTGTGTGTGTGTGTGTGTTTGTGTGTGTGGGGGGATCAGAGGACAACTTGCAAGAATCAGTTCTCTCATTCCACCACGTGAGTCCCAAGAATTGAACACAGGTTGCTAAGTCTGGCAGCAAGTATCTTTACCTGCTGAGTGATTTTGCAGGCTCTACTACTACACATTTTAAAGTTTTTTCTTTGTGTGTGTGTGTGGGGGGGGGTACGTACGTGTGAGTGCCAATGCCCATGGAGGCCAGCAATGTTGGCATCGCTAGAGCTGGGATTACAAGTGGTTGTGAGCTGTCTGAGATGAATGCTGGGAAATTAACTAGGTCCTCAGAAATAGCAGTTAGTGCTCACAACTGCTGAGCCAGTTTTCCAGTCTTCTGTTGTATAACATGCCTTTACAAAATTTATATCCTTTTGGGATTAAAGCTGGAAAGAAGATTTAAAACCTGCATGAAAAGTACTATATAGTAATATATCTTATGCTTATAAGCTGCAGCATTGCAGTGATCTCTAAAAATGTGTATATGTATGTGTGTATACATACATGTGTCTGCGTGCATGTTTTGTGTGTGTATGTGATAGAAAAAGAGAGATTTATTTTCATTGCTCAGTAGTGTTTCCCTGAATCAGCATTTCATATGATTTGTTAGTTCTATAACTTTGGTAAAGGAATTGTTTTGCTTGTTTAGATATTCTAAATAAAGTGGTGGTAAGCATACAAAATATTAAAGTTTATAAGTTACATGGAAAAGACACATAGAAGGCCAGATTAAGAAGGTCACATTTGAACGAAGATCTGAAAGGATTTGGAGAGTGAAGATTTTTCTTAGAAGAGAGATAAATGGTATTGTCTGGAACTGAGTGTAGCACGGTGAAAATACAGAGTTGGGTTTACAAGGTGAGGGGCTTGCAGGACAAGAGATTTGGGGAATGATATAGATTGGAAAGGGTGCACATATTTTCATCAATGAAACTGATAATCCCAAGCCCGTTAGCCTAGTTAGAATGATATAGCCAATCTGAAAGACTGGTGGTCTATAACAATTTTAAATAGAAGTTTGATAGCCTTATAATAATTCCACATGCCAGCAATTTCTTAGATGGTGCTGATAGATGTTTCAGAAAGAGCACATCGGCAGACTATACCGGCATCAAAGCAAGGACAGTTGCTTGAGTATTTGCCAGTGCAAAAAAAAATGTGCAAATAAATGTTATTTAAAATTACTTTTTCTCATTAAATCATCAGCTGTGTGGGCTCACATCATTACAGTAACACGTAGAAAGAGCAAGCGGAAGGATGAGGAGGCTCCACCGCGGGGCTACTTTGAGATCAGCCTGAGCTCTATGAGACCCTGCCTCCAAACAAGAAATCAGCTCTCCCCTCTGCCCCAGTGTTTTGATACACCCGAGACTTGCTATCTTCTAGTTTGAAACAAAAGGTAGGCAACCTCTGGGAGGAAGACCCTCACAATAAGCTGAGGATAATGATCTTAGGATAAAAAGGACTTTTAAGATTATTACATATATGTAGGTAGAATGCTTTAATCTGGTATAGGGATAAAAATTCAGTGTTGAGCACTTATCTAGCATGTAATTAACTTTGAGGATTATGTATAACACTTTTCTTATTTGAAATTTTTCTTTATGACAGAAGGAATATGATAGGTAAGTGTGTTGTTACCACAGCAATTTCATGTTTGCATTTGTGAGCTGCATGATAAAATACACATTCTTTGCAAATGTACAAATGGATATTGCATTTACATCTGCTATCCTATCCATACTATAATGTATAAAGAGCTTGTAATTTTGCTTGTATGCTTAGTCAATATCAGTCCGAATGAAATGAAAGTCCTAAGAACACATTTTTATGTTTACTCATTATATCTTATATAATGCTCTCATGGGAACAGTATTATATAGAGCAAACAGGAAACATTTTGTAAAATAACTGCCATTTTTTCTCTTTGAACAGGCTCATTCCTCATCGTGAAATTTCTCTCTTATTTTCTCTTTATCACTTTGTTATGATACATGAGTGATCTCTTTGATTGCTTCCAGGAATATGGATGGCTTCATGAACTCACTCTGCAGCTCTGGCTGTCCTGGAACTCTCTGTAGATCAGGCTGTCCTTTAACTCACAGAGATCTGCCTTTCTCTGCCTCTCAAGTTCTGGGATTAAAGGCATGGTTTTGTAAATTTATGTCATCAAGTAAGTTCTATTGTTGCTGTCAGGGTTTTTAATTGGGATTACTATGTAGGGATCTTATGGAGATACTTCAGAAGCTCTCTACCCAAGACACTGTATGGTGTATTTCTGTGTTATGTATATACATGTTTATGCATTTCTATGAAAAGGAGTCTAATTCTTATCAAATTCTTAAAGGTGTCTTTGACCGGAAAAAGTCAGCAGCACTTAGTAGAAAACTTTAGTGGGCATTGGGTAACAAAATTCCTACTGTGAGATCAACACTCTGGTGAAGCTATGGATGGGGCGTTATGTACCAGCAATCGAGACATTTTAAATATTAACCACATGAATAGGGAAATAATATATAAAGCATCATTTCAAGGGAAAACCATGAGATGAGATTTTCTTTAGCCAGTGGCATCAGTTATAGACCCAATTCAAAACTAAGACAATTGGAAGGTGAAGCAAAGCTCTGAATTGCCAGTTTCTATCTATTGTCCTACCAACCTGAACATATGTGTTGTCTTGAGGCTCACTGTGCAAGCATGGAAAAACCTTTTCTAGGAGACCAACCTCCCCTGGGTTGTAAAGAGACAAGTTGAATCAGTAGAAGAGGCAGAACATTCTGTTGCAAAACACACTGAACCAGGAGCAGCTACTGTGCAAAGGGAAAAGGAAAAAGTTCCACCTTCACAGATTTAGAAGATTCAGAGAGGGGGGTATATGAAAGGGTTTGAAGTGACTGAAGAGACATGATGTGATTATGTTAGAATCTCAAAACAGAAAAAGAAATATTAAAAAATATCACTGTGGTGAGGACTTGGTGGGCATCAGAAAGAAATACAGTAAGGCAGACTGTAGTTCAACAATATCATTTAAAAAAACAAGGAGAGTAAATGACAGGTCAAGAGAAGATATCCTCACTGATATCTGGAACTAAGGAAAGCAGCGTTTGTTTCCCTTTTCTTTGGAAGGAGACATGGAGTGAAGTTGCTGAGAACGGAGGCTAATGAAAGCCTCTTGAGTGGCTACATGCAATGCAGCAAGGACGCAGGCTTTACACAGCTACCCAGATGTAAGTGTGGGGCAGGAAACATTAGCAGCTGGCTTAAATAATATGCTAGAAAGAAAATATGTTATAACCTTGTTCACAGAGAACATGTAAAAACAATTATAAGGGTGGCCAGCAATAGCTACAAAGAGAGTTTTCTTTGATGAAGACTTGCAGGAGCAGACTGAATGCTGAAGATGACAGATTCCTTAAAAAAAAACTCTAGGAATTAAAGGGAAGGAAACAACAATAAAAGGAGGAAGTACATAAAAATACTTTTTGAGGCAGGCTCTAGCTAGCCTAGAAATTGCTGTGTTGATCACGTTGGTCTCAAACTGAGAGGTATTTTCCTGTCTCTGCCTCAGGAGGCTGGGCCACCATAGCCAGCATAGGTAGAATAAGTACTTTAACCTTTTAAATTCAATTCGTCAAAGGTGTATTCACCATCAAGAATATCTATCTGCATCTGTGTCTTCACACTATAATCACAGCACTGACTGAGAGCAAATATTCCAGTTGTTTCAGTTACAGTGTGTCACAGAGGATGCTCAGCACAGGAAACTTTACTAAGGATTTCAGGGGACCCTGAGATGAAGCGTAAGCCTAAGGAATTTAGGTGATCCCATTTAGGAAATCAAGCAATATACAACTAGCTTTCCCATATGCAAGGGTAGGTCAAGTGCCAAGAGAGACAATTGCATCAGCAATCAAAAAGGAAAGTTCTTATCTCCCCAATGGAGTGAGACAAGGCATTGTAGAAACAGGAACTGCAGTTTAATTAATAAGAGAAGAAAGTAACAACAGCAGCCACCCCCCCATACTTACCTATCTTAGTGGCTATCATCATGCTTGCATTTGCCCTTTACTCTTCCCCCCAAACTGAACAAGGTATCGACGTCATGTTCTCTTCCTATGGGAGTGTTGGTGGTGCTGGGGACAAACACTTGGTCAGTGCTGTATGACGGGGCAATATCTACAGCTCAATGATGCTCACTTTTAAGAGAAAAATAAATAAATAAAAAAGAAACAAAAAAAAAGCCGATGTTTGTTCGGAGAACCTAAGAAATTATCTCAGATTCACACACTTCTTAGAGAGGATATACTGACTTCCAATATTGTATTCACTACTTCTGAAAGCTCTGTTGTCCAGTCTTTTTCTTGAAATATAAAATAGTCTATTTGGTTTTAGCAGAGCTCCCCTTAACCAATAGATGAGCTTACAATGGCTAAGATAAATAGGAAAATCATTCCAATTTCATGTATGCAAAATGTTATGTCAAAAAGTTTAAATTGACTTTAAATGGGAACATGTCTGTAAAGTCAATTACTAAAGGGAAAGTATCTTATGTTTCCATATCTAATAAACAAATTAAACTTGCAATAAAAGCATCAGGGAAAGACAGTTGACAAGCTCAGTGGCTATCCTAAGAGTCAGGAAATTGATTCTTAAACACTGTCTATCCAGGCAGAATGTGTACCCCTGTCACTGTTCTGATGCTCTAAAGACCCCAGGATAGCCACCTCTGTACACAGCTTTGCACAGTGTGCTGCTAACATTCATGGATGCCTGTAAGGAGCTTGGCCTTTACTGTTCTGAATGCTGACTGTCTCGATGCCTTTCTGGTTAGACTGAGTCCCACATGCTACCTCTCAATTCAATTCACTATCTTCCAATCTCCAGATAAGATGTGCATATCTGATGGCTAGGTACTGAGTCATGGGCTATGACAAATTATGACGAGGAGTCTGGGATAGCAAAGGTCTGGCTTTCTCCCTGGGTGGGAGATTTAAAAGCAGAAAACGGTCTCCTATCTGAAGGACATCCAAATGGTCTCGCATAGGTCAGTTTTCAATGGGCAGTAAAGGTGCCCCTTAACTAGAATCTCTGCTTTCTTAAAATGTTCTTTATCTGTGTAATATCCACCCATCTGGCCTTTGCTTCCTTGTTTAAAGAAGGTGACCTTACTATTATCTCAATTTGAACCCTCTGCCATCAATGACCCAGGCAGTACAAATATATCACCAAATTAATTTAGTGGAAACACTAAAACATTCATGGTCTTAAAATTTTAACAGAAGCCTGCGTTTTCTCCATTAAAAAAATTAATCGGGTAGGATGTCTTTAATCAAAAGACAAGTCAAGCAGGTCACACAAAAGACGAAATAACGGCATTGTAACTATATAAATCTGACTTTTGGCTGTATTTTATAGGCCTGAAAAAAAATCAAAAGCAGTAAAAACTTATATTATTTCTGTCAGTAGTCCTTTTCATAAAACGTTGTGAAAACAATCTCTGTAAGAAGGGAGCGACACACTGAGCTACGAGCTTCAGTCACAGGAAGTTCATTTTTTCCTTGGCTTACAGCCCAATGCCATCAGAACTAATTAAAAACAGAGCCACGCTGGTATGGGGCTCAGTGTTCGCGTTTTACAATAACAGAGTCACAAAGCAGGGGGATGTCTAATGAGAATAGTTTCTGAGTTTGTTTTGTAGCATTGGGCAACTATGTCAATTACTGGAACTGCAGCTCAGGGCCAGCACCCATGCTGGGATGTGGGAGAGTCTTATTGCCTTACAGATTGCTTCCACTTTGATCCGTGTGATATGCGAGTCACTTGTGCTGTGCCTTGGCTGCGGATGACATCAGAGGGAGCTGCGGCACCCTGGTTTTCATGTCTGAGGCCAGATCAAATGGTACCGGGCCCAGATTTCAACAGAATTATTAGTTATGATCCAGTTAAAAAACGAGCCATGTCTTCTGGTTGGAAAAAGATTGGAAACGAAGGCTCTGATCTGCACAGTCATGTGCATGAGCTACGGTGAATTAAAGTGGGGCAGAAAAGAGTAGAAGAACTTATACTAAGGAAAAGAAAGGAAGAACAGAGCAGTACGGTTAAATGTTCCCTTCGGTGTACTTCAGAAATATTATTTGTAAGGAGTCTTTTTCTGCCCCACCGGCCAGCCCCCAAATAATGATATGGAAACTTTGTATTCATTATCAATTATGAAAGCTTGCCTTAGCTTAGGCTCATCCTACTAGTTCATATAACTTAAACTGATCCATACTTTTATTAATCTACTCTACCATGTGACTTTTACTTCTTTCTCACTCTGTGTGTCTGACTTTTTCTACGTCTTGATGGTGTCTCCTCTGCATCGCAGTTATTGTAAATGCTACAATTATTAATGAAAACAAAATTATTTTTGTGTCTCTCCTTTTGTTCGCCCCTGCTTAAAGGTAAGAAAAATCCCACACCTTTTATCGCAAGGAACCTCTACTTTGTACTTGTGCTTGTAATGATCATGATGCATTTTATTTTGGTCAGTTTTCTTGGAAATGGGAAGTAGAGAAGTTGTAGAAGAATTGAGAGAAGGCATGTGAGAAATTAGTAGAAGCATAGAGATTGTGAATGAGCTCTTCAAGGTTACCAATTTGGCTTTGAATTCAAGTTGAAAATTTTCTTCTTCTTTTTTTTTTTTGCAAGGAATGATAGAGAAACATTTTAGAGCCAAGCATGAGTATTATTAAACAGTGCCATAACTAAAGTGTGTGAGAAAGTTGTGTTTACTTATATTTCTGTTCCACTTATTTTTGCTTCCTATTATAAGAACATAAAGAGAAAATATCAATGAGTAGAGAAATTATGAAGACAAATATGTGGGGACATTACTTAATTATCTCATATAATCAAGCAGTAGTTTATCCCAGCTACTAGTGGCTCATGAAACACACATCTGGCTATTTGCATCATCCCTATTTGTATTTTAAAAGTTCTGAAGAATTTCATATGCCAGATTGTTGTGATATGGAAGTATGGTTCAAAAGCTAACATATTTCTTCCAGTTTGGCAAAAAAATCATTTGAAATGACTAATGTTATAGACATTAATCATTAATCCCAATAGTGACAGAAAGTGGGAGACATTATAAAGAAAATATTATTATAATTTTAAGGACAAAATATAGATTTGTACATTTTCTCCCTTTGCTAATTTTCTGGATTCTGATCAGTGCTAGTGTTGGATTTTCTATGATAGTGTGTGTGTGTGTGTGTGTGCACACTTATTGTACAGCACAGAGATCCATTCACCATGAAAGTTATATGTGTTAAAACCTGACACACTTGGATTACTGAATGCCTCCTACCCCAGCAAAAGTATCAACTTGCAAGGAGTGTCTCATAATCTTTTTTATGAGTTCATATCATAAACTTGAATGCTTTTGAGCAGTAGAATAAGAAAGCAACTCCACATCCTTGCTTTTGAGTTCCCTCGTTTCCAGAGGCTCAAAAAGTGAAACAGGACAGAAGAGCACAGAGTCTGCATGGAGAATAATGACATCAGCACCAAGAAATGCCACGTTGAACACTTGGTGAAGTTATGGCTGAGAGAGTGATACATATTAAAAGGGGGAGGGTGTTGGAATCCAGGTGCTAGCTCATCTTGGACCAGAGGAAAGGACAGACAGAGCAGAAGGGAAGGAGGAAAATTTGGCAAGCAGAGATTTCTTCAAGTTCAACTCCAAACCCGAGACTAGACTGAATATGATAGATCAGTCTCCTCCAAGACTCTATCCCAATGGATTACTCCAAATCTGTTTGCAGATTAATAATAAAAGGAAAGCGCTATTTGCAAAGTGTGTCCTAAACAGGTGGGACATTGAGAGATACTTATGGGTCGGGTGGTAAAGTTGGCATATCAATACCAGAAGTAAATGCAGTTTGATTCTTGTCTCCATAACCCTGCCATCCATCAATATTACTGTGAAACATAATCCGAGAAAATTACATGTATTGAAAAATATATAGAAAGATGTGAACTCAAAATTTCACATCCATAGACTTGATCTAGTGGGATGAGAATTATGAAAAAGGTGCAAAGATGGCGCCTGATGCAAGTCAGGGGAGTCACAGCAATGGGTTTGTTGACACTGTCCCACGGTTCACAGATTTCTGCGAATCCAAGGGACCTTCTTAATATTATGCTTTGTACTAAGCTAATACACTATAAGAAGTAGTTTTGTGTATTTTTTTGGTTTTGTTTAGTGTTTTCAAATTTTTTAACTTTTGGGAATCAAATCGAGAGTATGAATGTTCTGGGAAAACGCTCCATTGCTGAACCACTTCCTCAGCTCTCACTGTGTTGAGATGAGGCCTTGCTGTGCTGCTGTGACTGGTCTGGAAGGTTCTGTGAAGACTAGGCTGTTTTCAAACTTTTGACATCTTCCTTTTGGCTTCCAAGTGTTGGAATTACAGGAAAATTCTCCTACACATGGCTTGTGCCCTTAAAAATTCCAACATACAAAACCCATGTTTCTTGCTGGGAAGAACTGATGTTTGACACTCTGAAGCATTCCCAGTTGGACATCAGTGTTGCCCTTGGGACCAATGAAAAAAAGTGTGTTTTAAGTATGTTATGGTTCTCTTGAGCTTACCATTTCTTTCATGTATGGAAGTTTACGAAGTTCCCACTTGATGCAGACCATTCATCACACAGATACTACGGGAGTGGACAGAGTATGCTGCTTGAGGATCTTCAGTGTGGTAGAGGGGTTAAAGCTGATGGGAAGATGCACAGTGACAGAGTGGCTACAAGAAGTTGGATGGGATTCATGAAATCATGATACTGAGCATTTAACTTTGATCTGAATGAAGCACTCCTCCTGGTTCTGAGATAGCTGGAGAAGGCAAATATAAATGATACATCTATTTTTTTCAAATTAAGAGACCTTTACTTTTTATTTATTTTTTGAAGATTCCGATACAAACAGGAAAGCTAAGTTTTTTAAAATATTTATTTATTCATTTATTTATTATGTATACAATATTCTTTCTGTGTGTATGCCTGAGGGCCAGAAGAGGGCACCAGACCCCATTACAGATGGTNAGCCACCATGTGGTTGCTGGGAATTGAACTCAGGACCTTTGGGAGAGCAGGCAACGCTCTTAACCACTGAGCCATCTCTCCAGCCCTCACAGAGTCTTTTAGAGCCTCTTGGTAACTCGCCCTTAAATTATTTTGATGAATAATTGCTAGTGATGGCCTATAAGCATGCAGGAAGTAAATAATCATTCAACTAGGCATCACAGCTACCACAGCAGCTATTTTCCTGTAACAGAAGTACAGAAGTGAACTTGCACTAGCTCCTCAAATCCATTCACTGAATATGAAGTCCAAGATTATGCAAGCTGGTTCACAGAGATCCTGTAAGCAATTTGAATGGCATTTCTGTGTTATGTACAAGAACATTTTGAAGGCTAAATCTATCAATGAATCCCCTTGACCTGGCTTTAATTGTTGCATAGGAAGTGGTTTTAAAAGTATCAAGCATCATGGTAATAACTACCATCAAGTTCTCCTGCACTGTAGCTAGGATAAAAACAGGTTTAGACATGTTGACGGTGTGCAGTGCAATGAACTTTGGGGTGAGGCCCTAGGTTCAGTACCTATCTCTGCCTCCCATCAAATACTGAGATTTAAAAGACCTGGAAGTGAAATACATTATTCTAGTAGAGCCATGCTCTTGATTGTTGATTTACCTAAGCAATGAGAAATCTCAGAATTAATACATATGGACACAGTAAAGGGAAGAACATAGGAATCGACTGAATTATTGGAGTTTATCTAGGAAACAATGTTTTTTTCTGGATATTTAGGTTTAGTAAGAATTAAGAACACTTGATGTTCTTACCAAGTACCTGGGTTTAATTCCCAGCAAGCACATGGCAGATAACAAACATCTATAACTCCGGTTCTAAAGGATCTGACTCCCCTTTTGACAACTGTGGGCAGCAGGAATGCATATAGTACACGCATATATATATACAGTCAAAACACTCGCACAGGCAAATATATTCATCTAAAATAATAAAAAGAAGAATGTTTCCTACAGGTGACTTGAAAACCAGCATAAATTCTTGAGAAAATAGTCTGGCAATTTCCCCAAAGGTTAAAAATGGAGTTAGTTACCTTAAGACCCAATATCTTTACTCACAGGCAAATATACCCAAGAGAAGTGAAATCTATGTCTATATAAAACTTTAATGTTCACAATAGTATTCACAAGAGCTCCAAAGTATAAATAGCACAGATTTCCACTGAACAATGAATGGGTAAACATAGTGTGGAATGTCCATATAATGGAATACTATTTGGTAGTTTGTCGAACTCTGACTCTGATGTGTGCTACAGTGTGGTCAAACCTTGGAAACATTAGGCTAAGTTAAAGAAAAAAGTTTCAATGTACTGCATATGATATGATTCCATTTATATGAAGTTTCCAGCTAGAGAAATTCATAAATGCAGAAAGTAGAATAATGATTCCCTAGAGTTGGTGGAGGGTTTTGATTTGGGGGGACCATTAGAGCATGATGGTTATGGACATTTTTTTCTGTCCATGAAAGAATTCTAAAACAGATTGTGGTGATGGTTGTAAACTGATTATATTAAGTGAAATTGATTTGTGTAATTTGAATGAATTAAGAATATAGTATGTGAATCATGTCTTAAACTATTTTGTTAAAATAAAGGAATGTTGCCTGGATCCACAGTGCCAGTATATAAAATAAAACTACTTTATATTATCAGTTTTAAAATCCTCACTTGTGCTATGCCAACTGACCTTTGGTCTTTTTAAATAAAGCTTTATTGTGTCTTATATTTCACTTTATAAGGCATGGATATGGGAGCTAGGGGGGCTATCTGATTATCACACATAACACACCAGCAATGTTTTTTGGTCACTCTGTCAAAGAGCCACCCCCCTTTCCCCATGAAAGAATTCTGAATGAAGTCAATCATAAGAGAACCATATTCATGTCAGAAAGATTTGTAAAAGCAAAGGTAATTGGCAATAATATATACAGGACTTGTAAATGTTATATATACTTCATGAATTAGGTCTGAGAAGTCTGGGCTCTTGTCATGTGGTACTTCACTTAAACACTGTTCTTACAGCATGAGGCCTCTCGAATTCCTAAAGAAACATTTAAAAGTTGGTTTCAGCAGTTAGAACTGCACTTAGAACATGAGATGTGGTGGGCAAGGCACTTGGATTCATTATATTCACAACTAGACAACTGGGACCCTGGTCTTCTTTTCACATTGTATTAAAAGTCTACTTGGCAGAGGTGAACAAATAAGTACAGTTTTTTTCATATCCATCTTATTAGCTTTAGAGTAAAATGTCAGTAATAGGAAAAGGCCTTAAAAGAACTCATGCTTAAAAATACGTTTCCCATTTCAATGTTTATGAAAACAAAACTCCTAAATACTATTCCTGCAAAATTAGAAATAAGCTACTTAGTTTATATACACCCAGTAATTTGAATGTAATTACTAAGGCTATATTCTCTCTTGAGAAATATACATATATGGATTCTTCAAACTGTATCATAAAAATATGTTTAAGAACCAACTTACCTGAGAAAAAAATTTCAAGCTGTTATTCCAGTTATACTTGCTCTTGAGCTACTTGGATGGTATCTCAAGTGTCGACACCCAGCATGGCTTCTGAGAGTTTGCAGGAATTGGTTACTGCACACAGGTGGGTGCTTCCCAGAACCATAGAGTAGGGCTGCCCTACCAGTTACCAAGTTGCATTTGAGAAACCCTGAAATCCCTTCCACATATAAGCACACGTAGTTTAGGCAAGCGTTGACACTTGTCAAACTGCTGGGGTCAGTAGAACAGGAGCTTTATGTTTTATTTAGGTTGATTTTTTTAGCTGGTTGTGATGATACACTAATTTTCTATAATTTGTGAATACTTCTGATGCCTTTTTAATTTGAGATTATATAGCCTAAACTGATCCTTCTGCCTCAATTCATGGCCAATGGGATCATAGACGTATGTTATATGCCTGGTCGAATTTTTGATCTTGGTAGTCTAATTTCTACTTAATATCTTTAACTTTCTACTTTTAATATTTCATAGGACTATGATATACAAGGAGTAAGAATGAAATACAAGCCAAGAGCAAAGAAATTGGTGTCTGTGGGTCTGGCTGTCCTAGCAACCGAGTATGGTGTCAGATGAAGTGATGAAGTGTCCCTTGCATTCACAAGATAATTAAAATGACTGAAGATGGCAAACCACTCTACAATGGCATCTAGATGATGTTTTTGCATTTTTACTATATGTTATTTATTGTTTATACTATATTTCAATTATGTTGAAAATATACTGGTAGTCTTAGGTGGAGGAAATTTCGGGAAATACAACTTTAATTCTGAGAGCAGATGTTCAGACATGGAATTGTTACATAGGAAAATATGTGAAAGAGACTTCTTCATAAATTGTACTATATTCAAAGCAGAGGAATGATTGAAAAATTCAGACTTCCTGACCCTTAGGTGCATTCAAAAACTTTCAATCTGTCACTGTTTGAGAGTTATAGTGAATGACTCACAGCTCCTTTGTTGAAAAAAAAATTATTTCCCAGGCTTTTGCAATAGATTCGTAAAGAACAAAATGTTACATACCATTATTTATAGACAAATTTCATTTTAATCATCTTATAAGTAAGGAATTCCATTATGGTCTTTTCTGTGGTCCCACTGTTCTGAGTGTTGAGTAACCAAAGTGTCAAGGATTTGGCTGGACCCTTAATTTTGTAGGCATTGTCTGCTTTTAATTTTCTCAACTAAGGGTACCGGAGGCACAATGTTGTCTGAGCAAAGCTCTTGATTAGCTTTGTGTATTAGTTTCTTGTCACTGACAAAACAGCTTTGTAGTAGAAGTATTTATATTTTGGTGCTTTCAGAGGAGGTAGACTATCTTGGCGCATGGTGAGTGGGGCTCTATTTCTGGTGGCAGGGGCTTTCAGCATAGATTATTCGGTCTCAGCAGACCAGAGAGCAGAAAGCTTGTGATGGAATCACTGGGAACCACCATGCTTCTCCCGCCAGAAATTCTGGACCTCCAGAAACAGCACCACTACCTGGCATGACCCCTCCACTACCAGTTCAAAGCAATGAGCCCGTGGGGGAGATTTCATACCCAAACAGTGCTGGTTTGGGAAAAGGGTTCTCTCAGTGAGCCATGCTGCACATTTTCAATTATGATATATTAAAAATTGTTCCTCTGTTGAACAGCCAGTTTTTACAGCGATCTCAGTTTTCTTCTGATACCAACATTCTCGGTGTAAGCCTGCTTTTGAGATCCTTCCTTTCCCATTTAGGCTCTTCCCAGATTCCACCTTTCTAGAAGGGTCGCAAGATTTCTATTTCAGTGTTCACAAAGGCAATGGTCACTGTGTGCTCGTTGTCTGAGCTGCTCCTAGGTTATCTGTGGTTTTCCACTCACTTTCACCTTCTTTTGAAATCATCTTACAGTGAAAGCGGATCTGCAATGTTACAGTGCTCTTGTATAGCTTCCATAGAGATTCCCTTTTATAACTGTAGAAGTTATGAAAGTTGAGGCTGGAGTGATGGCTCAGTGGTTAAGAGAACTGACTGCCTGCTCTTCCACAGGACTCTGGTTCAATTCCTAACACCCACATAGCAGCTTATAACTGTCTGCAATTTCAGTTCCCGGAGACCTGGAACCCATGACAAAACACCAAAGCACATAAAATAAAAATAAAATTAAGAAAGAAGTTAAGAAAATCAAAAATTCATTGTAATTCAATACAATGCATTTTGATTAGTTATGCATCTTAGTTATGCATTCAGGATATACATTCTAGAGAACCTAGCGCAGCTCCCATGGCCTCTTGCCCCACCTCTAGGACACTCCATACCCCACAATGGGAGGATTTGTGCTCAGTGTCCTGAAGGTGTTTATTTCTCAATCTGTGGGAGGGAAGGCACACTGTGCCTACCCTGGCCTACCCCAGGAGCAGTTTCAGCCGCCTCCACAGATGCCCATGTAAATCATCTTTAGTAGAACAATGAGAATCTAGGGAAAACCCCTCCTAGGGAAAAAAGTGCTATTTCATTAAAAGAAGTAGAAGAAGAAAAAAAAACAATCTTTCAAATCTGGTTCATCTCACAGTCTAAATGCAAGCGCTTAATTAAAAGCCAACAGAGATTTCTAAAGTTGGAGAAAAACTGGAGCAACAACTTTTAAAATTATCCCGTGGGCTTTTTTTCCTTCTTAGTCTCTTAAAGGGAAAAGGGCTAATAACCATGCACTGGCAAATTGCTGTTCCTTCAGAACAAGGAAGTGGATGCGAATGAGAAGTGGCATCCCAGGGGAATGGGGAGTCATCGTAATTAGACAGGGCACCATGGTGACAGGCAGTGCAAAATCACTGGAGTGGATCAGTGAGGAATTGTCCTATTCTACAAATGCTTGATTGTTTCTGGAAGAAGAAGAAAATGACGATGTGTTAGACTATTTTATTTTTCACAGCTCCTGAACCAGTGCAGAGCTTGAATAAGACATGGGTAAATCTTAGGTTATCGGGCTGAGGGTTGCAAAGCTCAGCACTGGGCTTTTGTGCTAAGATGGCGCTGGTTTGAACACAGCGGTGTTGAATGGTGATGGTAATAGCCCTCTGGTTTGGAACTTCTCGACATCAGCATCGTTGATACCCAGGCCAGGTTACGTCCTGGCTTTAGGGGTGGTGTACGTTGTTGTACATATTACTCCCACACTCCTGACAACCTAGCATGTCTTCAGATGTTCAACATCCCATGGAAGACAAAAATCAACTCCAGTTAAATACCATCCATGGTTTTTTTCTTTCTCTAGGAGTCACACTATATAAGTTTGCATAATTTAGACTAGGATCCAGAAGACCTGAGCCACAGTTTTTAATAATTTTTAAGATAGAACTCATTTGTATTGCCGACTATAGTGTTGATAATAAAATGTGAAGATCAGTGATTCCCGTAGGGACCACGTTTTAAATGACTTTTACACATTAGCTAAGCAACCTGGTGATATAGCTGATACTTTTAACAACAAAGGATCTACTCTAGAACCCAGTGGTCAAGTATAAAACTGAATGAAGACGGGAGATTTGATTTCAACTCTCTGGGAAGTCTGGGCAGTACTGAATTGGAATCTTTTTCCTCAATTTACATACTGCCTTCATTTTAGCAGTACTGGAGGGAAATGAATAAAAATCATTATCGTCAAAGACATTCAGTCTGATCTTGACTTGTTAAGACTGATAAAAGTCAGCAGTTAGAAGCTTTTAATATAGCCAAACAAACCATAGAGTCTCAAATGGCTTCATCTGGTGTGTTTTCTCTCAGTGGCATATAGAAAGGAACACTATAATTAGGACATGATTCTGCTCAAGCTACCCAATAAAAACTCTTCAAATTCATTGCACTTTAGATAGCAACAATAAGAAAAAAGAATCACACATACTTTATTTTCTGAGTATTAATATCACTACATAAGATACTCTACCTTTTTCCTGCATTTTAAACCAAAGAGAAACATTAAAACATTCACAAAATTTCCTAGAGATATTTTATGACTCATTCAAAGTACACTGGTCTATTTATTCTGAAAGACACACCTCAGATTTTCAGTTAATCACTATGTATTTATTAACCTTCATGCCATTTTGGTAGACCCTCTAAACTTCTAAACTGCCCAGAACTGGTTGAAAGATTTGAGTCTCCCCTTCAAAGTTGAATGAAGAAGGTCTTTTTCTGCTTTATTTTATTTCACATACCAACAACAGCTTCCCCTCTCTCCTCTCCCCTTCTCTCCTTTTCCCTTGCCCTACTTCTCTCCTACCACCCCTCCTGCACCATCCACTCCTAAGAAGTCTTTTGACCTTTAGTGTGCATTTGAATGTCCTAGTATCTTATGCACACAAGTTGTTCTTGGAATGGTGTGGGACTGCACTTCTTAGGAACCAGGTACTGCTGATGTTGCTAGTCCAAGGGTCGTAATTGGTGTATCTGGAATCTAAAGACAGGCTGAGGATACATGACATGAAATAAATTGAGCTCACCATGTAAGTGAAAGAAGGCAGTCACAAAGTCAAGTAAGTGTCTCATGCTTCCTCTCATAAGTGGAATCTGGGTGTGGCACTGGAAAGGATATGTAAGTAGAAGGGGGACCATTAGAGATATATAATAGGAGAGGAGGAAGAAGATGAGGGGTAAGAAAGAATAATAGGCAGGAGAATAGGATCGTATATTATTTACATGTTATGGAAGTCTTCATAAAACTCCTTTTTACAATGAATATACACTAATTGCCAATAAGCTAAAGTCATTACGAAGTTCACCCTGTGATCTCTTATTACCCTCTTTTCTCTACAGCAGTCACTGAAGAAGCTTAGTTACCTTTTATATAAAAATCACCAATGCCATATGCTCTCCTGCATTGCTACACAGAAACCCTGAAGAGTACACACTATTGTATCTCTGTGCTGGTTAGGGTTTTTTTCCAACTTGTCATAAGCTGGGGTCACTGGGGGAAGAGGGAACAACTGAGAAGAGGCCTCCATCATATTGGCATGTTCTTAATAAATGATTGATAGATAGTAGACCATTATCAGGTCCCTGGGCAGGTGGTCCTGGGTTGTACAAGAAAGAAGACTGAGCAAGCATGGAAAGCAAGCCTAATGAGCAATGTTCCTCCATGGTCTCTGCTTCAGTTTCGGTTTCCAGGTTCCTATCTTGAATTTTTGCCCTTATTTGCTTCATGCTATAAGATGAAAGAAAATCCTTTCCTGCTCATGTTGATTTTGGTGGTGGTATTTATCACAGTAATGGAGCTCAAACTAGGACATCTCCCATGAAAACTGTTTTGAAAGCCACTTGGATTGTGACATCTGCTAATGGCTTGGATTTCTGCTAGTATACTGGTATCTTTTTTTTTTCTATTTAATTCTCACAAATGCCAAAGACTCCTCAGATTGTATTCTCTGGTACAATGCTCCATCGTCTACACAATCTGCCAAAGACACCACTGGTTAACTGGATGCAGAAGCATCAGGAAGCAAATTCCTATTTCATGTAAATATGTAGAGGTCTTTGTTAAGATTTGCTGGTGGCTGATTGCAGTATTGGTCTCAGTTAGAAGCCAAGTGTTTAGAGTAAGGTAGCCTAAGAAATCTTTCTGCAGTGATGGAAGACTCTGCTGTCAAGTTGGTCATCTCTAGTCACACATGACTACTGGGAACTTGAGATACAATGTGAAGACCAAGGAATTAATCTCTCTTTTTCTTATCACCCCTCTTTTTGTCCTCCACTTATCTTTCTCTTGCTTCTTCCTCCCCCCCTTGATCTCACCCAACCTGATCCCAAAGTTACAGTCCTCCTGATATAACCTTAAAGAACTAACTTTTAATTTTTAATTCTATTTGATTAAAGTTTAAAGTTGACTATCACATGTAGTTATTGGGTGTCTTACCTCACAGATATAGAAAAGGAGCAGAAAATAGAGGCGTTCAATTCGAATTAGACTGTCTTGACATTGCATTTGCATTTATCAAGGGTCTTAATTGAGCAGAGTGTTTTCTTTGCTCTATTCAGGCTTTCACTTGCTATAAATGAAATACCTCTTTAACTTACAGTTAATGTTCCTTTTAGGGCTAAGGAGATAGATCAGTGGTTAAAGTTCTTGATATGGTGGCCTAAGACTGGAGTTTGGTCCCTAGAACTTACATAAATATCAGGTGTGTATGGCAAGTGCCCTTAGTTCTAGCCTTATAGGGGAAAGAGAGGAGAGTCTCAAGGCCAGGTGGGTAATAAAATTAATCATATCAATATGCTAATTTACTGCATAAGGTGGAAGAGCTATGGAGGATGATTCCTGATGTCAACCTCAGGCGTCTGTATGCACACACACACACACACACACACACACACATGTGCACAGATAATGCTCATACAGGTACAAAACTACATCAACACACATGATGCATGCACATTTGAACTAACGCATACAACATACACATAAAAATGTAAAAAATACTGCTATATAAAATAAAGTAGCTAATAGTGGTTTAAAATTAATTTTATATTTATATGTTTATGATGTATGTGCATGTTTATTTGTGTGTGTGAACGCAGGCCCTTGTTTTCCACCTTCTTTGAGATAGGAGATCTTTGTTATTCTTCTGATGTACACATCAAGTTAGATATTCCATGTCCTTCCATGGGGCTTCTTCTGAGCATCAATTATTTCAAGTGGGTTCTGGGAACTTAAATTTTTATCTCCTTATACTTGCAAAGCAAATACATTAACCTACTGATATCTCAGTAACCCTGTTATGCAAACATAACCACAATAGATATTAAGAATTTAGGTTAATAGTCTTCCAGGTTTTTTATGTGTGTTTATGAATGTGCATGTGTGATAATTACCCAATTACATGGATACACGGATCAACAAATTAACATTATATAGAAGACATTTAAATTAGACATAATATTTGCTAAGAGGAGTCGTTGCAAATTTGTTTTGGAAGATAGGAAAGAATGCCATGAGAATGAAGGAGATAGGACTGGAAAAAAGAAAGCCTTGCTTTGTTAAGTGACCAGACTATGAAACTCTTTTGTAGGCATCAAAGAAATGAAGTCTGTGAATGACTGATCAAAACTCATGGGTTAACAGACGGACCCTGATATAGGAGTCCTCGATGAGCACTTATCCATCTGAGATGTCAGTAGCACAGCCAAATAACAGATGGAAATGGTAGGAGAAAGTAGACCCAGCAAACTCCAGGATGAAGTTTGTCTTCATCATGTAGCGTTAAGTACTAAACAAGATGTTCTCTGGTAAGTAGAGTTGTTTTCCTAAATGCACTTATGTTACTGCCTAAGCAGCCCCTGCCTTTGTTCAGGCCCACAAAAGGAAAAAAAATAGCATTCCCTCAGCAATCCAGATGACAATGTTTGTGGGGGAAGTTGGATGGAGGGGGAAAATTTGCAAACTGTGCTAAGAGCTGGAATTGAGGCTTGCAGATGTGACGAAATGTCAGTCATCTTAAAGAGCAAGTTGACTTTCTATTGGGTGTCAGAAAGAGGAAGAAGAAAAGGCTGGAGAGATCACAAGATAATCTAGACACTCTCAGAAAGCAGCTGACAGCGAAAGCTTCCTGACTGCAGCTCCGTTTCCACTTCCGATCATGTGTGATGTTAAGCGCTCAATCGCCTTCAAACACTATCATAACAGCAAGCAATATTGCCTCTATTCTTCTCCAGCAGCTTCTCCGAGTCATTTTGAATGACAAGTGAAAAGTTGATGAACTTGTGCAAGACAAACTCAGACTTCTTTTGTGTTCCCTGAAAGCTTTTGATTGTCCTGCTTGACATCCAAGGCCAAAGTACAAACATGGATACAAGGAGCTACTGATCTATTTATGAATTACCAACAGATCCTTCCTTCTTGAACTGTTTGCCCTCCTGTTGAGTAGTTCCCTGCTTATTTAAACTTCTGACTCCTTTGGCATTCTCTGTGCGGCATTGCCTTGGTATGTGGTCATCCCTCGTGGACCAGAAGACTTGCTCTGAGCAGAGGCTCTGGGGTCATACTGATGATTCAACTATCAACTCCTCCATTTCGGGGGGGTGAAGGGTTGATTTCTAAGTAGTTCTTTGTGAATCACTGGGTGAACTCTTGTCTATTAAAATTGTTATCTCCTGAGGGGTCACCATGCTAATTTCAGCCTCTTAGGAGTTGTGAGGATTAACTGAACTGAAATAAATCCTACAAAGTACCTTTTACAGTGACCAGCATGGAAGGTATCCTAAAGCATCTTGGCAAAGACAATGCTTAAAACTGTCAAGTGTTCCCTGTGTTATTTCAGCACTTCTCCATGGCAGGGTTGGTGCCTTGGGGCAAAAGTGTTTCAGTTAAGGATGACAGCTTCATCTTAAGCTTTTTGGTACACAGTTAGGTGCTAGGCAGCATGCAGGTACTCCCAAGAGTTCAGATCCAGGGACTGATGAGATGTCTCAGGAAGAGTTCTTGTCACATAAGCCTGATGACCTGAACTGCATGGTGAGTTAGATTTTCGGAACCCTCAGTGGAAAACAAGAACTAACTCCCAAAGGTTTTTCTCTGGAGTGTGCATGTAGGCCATAGAACTAATTCACTCCTTCCCAATCCTGTCGGCTGTGTGCACATGTCACAAATAACCAGTAAATCATATTTAAAAGGAAAGATCTAAACTACATAATACTACTATTCTTCAAATCAAGAGAGACAACAATGATATCAATTTTAATACATATACCTTAAAATTTGTTTTGGGGACCAAAGTGATAGTTCAGTAGTTAAAAACATGTACTTTGCTTGCCGAAGACCCGAGTATAGTTCCCAGCACCCACATGGGCCTTCTCACAACTTTCTTTAATTCCACTATCAGAACATCTGACACCTTACCCTGGCCTCCACGTACACCTATACACATGCATATATACAACACCACCATGCACATAATGTAAAAATAAAGATAAATTTAAAAAGAATTGTCATCATAGATGAAGGGCTCTGAGATTAAGTCAAACCGAGTTGATTTAGATCTCAGGCTCACTGATTACTTGGTACATGATTGGGAAGGATTATGCAACAGCTCTTCAGGTCTTGACTTGTGGACTGGTCATACTAATTCTGTAACTTTGGGGCTGTTGGAATTATTCCTTGGAAAGTGTTTGTAAATAATGAGCAGCATATCCAAAGTTCTTAGCTATCTGTTAGGAACAATTACACAGCTTTACATTTTTTTTCATAAGGGAAATAACCATAAAAATTAAATGACCAAGATCAGAAGACATTATTTTCCTGAATTTCACCTACATGTGGTTTCAATGACTCCTACTGAAATCAGACTTGACTGAGATATCCCCTGTGGAATTCAGTGCTGGAAATGCAATAGGGGCTTGACCTAAGAACTCTACAAACACACACATACATGTAAGTGAGTAAATATGTGAGTGTATATACACATCTCTCCACACACACATATTTCTCAGTTATGAAGCATTTGTCTTTATGTAGATATCATTCTAAGAACTTAAAAACATCAGCTGATTTACCCTCTGCATTGCATCCGTCATGTGCTGCTACAGATATTCCTGTTTTATGGATAAAAAGGTAGGTTGCAGAGAAGTAACAGTTTGGATTCATGGAGCTAATGCATGGCAAAGCTTGGATTTGCACTGAGAAAGGATGTCTCTCAAAACTGTGCTTTGGGCTTGGAGAGTAGAGGTAAGCAGAAGCTCTTGCAAACCTAATGACTTGAATTCTGATCCCCAAACCTACTCAAGATGCCAGAAGTGATTGAAAACTCATGTATTCTAGTACTCCTCTGGGGCAATGAGAGAAGAAGACAGGACAATCTCTTAGACTCTCACAGGCTAACTAGCTGGGAGCATGCAGCCAGTGGCAAGAAACACCAGAAAGCCTGCATCAGCACAAGGTGGAAGAAGAGAACAGACTCCCCAAGGTTGTTCTCTGATGTTCCTGTGCGGACTGTGACACACAGGCACATGTGCACTCTTGTTCACACAAACACACACATACACACACACATAGAGAGAGAGGGTTAGAGAGACAGAGACAGAGAACAATATATGCTTTGATCCCTTATACAATCTTAACTCTAAAGAGTTCCAGACTGGGTCCATGGTATTCAGCTTGCAAACAGAAGGTGAGATCACACATACTTTTGCATGACCTTCACTTTTTCTATACCTAGAAATATCAAACATCCACTTGAAAAAGAAATCTCAAATTTCTTTTCTAGCCCCCATTCCCTTGTTACTCCTTCCCCTCTCTCAGGCCAATATATATATATATTATTTTTCCTGTATAGACTCCAGTTCTCATGTGCTGGACATAGTATAACTCCCTATGACACATGCTAATCAGAGATGTACACATATACCTCAAATGACTAAAGCCATGCCACTTTCAGCTTCATTTTTTTTCCCTACCATATAAGTGTTCTCTTAGCTGGTTGAGTCTGAGTACCAATACTCCATGGTGACAACTTGGCCTTGTATTTCTTGCCCAGGAGACAAGTTTAAGAAAAAGAAAGAAAAAAAGAAAAAACAACAGCAAAAAATCCCATGGTTTAAGGGGTGAGCATATTCCTGACTGGCGGCAGGAGCCACGAAAAGGGAGCACAGACAATCCTCAATCCCCTAAACCTTTTGGTCATTCTGCAAGGGCTTCTCTCCCTGTCTACTGCCTCTCTCTTCCTATCCCATCCCAGCTTGCACCCAGGCACCTCTTCCCTTCTTTGGGGCCATAAGATCCCCCAGCTCAGCCTGTTTAGGGGCTGGGACTGGATGGTGAGTGCAACCGGGCAGGAGTTCCTTTGTTTCACTAAGCCTGCAGGCA
>LOEQ01006111.1:16058-42287 GCA_001685075.1 Bramus lutescens
TGTGGCTATGCTCTGCAGGAGGGCAGAGCAGCTCTGGAAATTATCACGGGAATCCTGACAACCTGGAGGTTCTAAGTAGCTCTACAAACAGGTGCTAGGCCATATGTGATGTTTGTGGTCAGGCTCTCCATGGAAATTCATCTTCCTCAGAGCTAACTAGGACTCCACAAGAGCTACCTTGGTCCTTCCCTTGTGTGTCACCCACAAGGCCGTAAGACTACCTGCAAGTCTACACCTTCCACACATCTGCCACATCAGTGTTGCCTTCCGAAGGACCAACCTTCCAGCACATGAACCATCAGGGACAAGTCACGTTTAGACCATAGCATGGTGGGAGTGCAGGGCAGAGAGAGAGAAATCAAGATTAGCAAAGTTGCCGGTAACGGCTAACGGCTAATGTACAGGAAATGCTCTCAGTGTGCTAATGGCTCAATCTGCCCGGCATGGGTGTTATTGGACCCTTCAATTTCTCCAGTCCTGGCCACCCTCAGAGCTGTCTTTCCCCTCTTAATAAACAGTCTCTTCTTTGTCACTGTTCATGTTTCTCTGTCCAGATCTTGGTTTAGGGAGGCAAGCGCCTACAAATCGCAGTGGGAGCTCTTCAATCCCAAGCCACACCCATACAGCAGGGCTCCTGGACTCTCTCCCTGGGTGCAATAAGAAGAGCATAGGATTCGTGTTTAGAGCAAACATGGGGGAACTGTGGTAATTGGAGGCAAAGCTAGCTAGGCATGGAGAAGCCAAGGCAGGTGCTTCAGGAAGGAGCTCCGGTCAGAGCAGTCTCTCTAGGTCAGTACTGCTGACTGAGTGCTGCTGTGTCCTTAGTCACGTGGGTGCAGGTATGGATTTCAGAGTCAAAAGGTAGATAGATGGACTCCAAGGTTGTGCCTTAATCTATAAGGACTCCGAACACACTTAACAAAAGCTGTCGAGAACATACACTGTCAGGAAGGAAGGAATGGCATCCAACTGCACGCAGTAAACAGTTACACTGGGGAGTTTTGCTTTATGTTTGAAAATTCAGAAACTAAAAACTGAATAACGTCCCACAAATCATCAATAGTTCCATCAAACGGGTGACTTGTGTAACGTGTGAATTTTATCCCCATGAGCTGTTTGTGAAACCCACAGGCAGCATTTTGCTTCTATCATAACTGGGTGATTTTCTTTTCGTTTCAGGAACATATGCCACCCTGGGTCCCTAGAAGCAACAAGAGTTTGACATACTGCAAAGCACACACTTCTGAGGGCTGTAAGTGGCTCTGCGAGCAGATGACAGGTTATTTCTTGTGTTTGTGGCAAGAGGAAGACATTAGCTGAAATTCAGGGTTTCCTTGCCTTTTGTGAAGTCCTGTTTCCTTATCCCTCAGTAGCTGGCTGCCATTGCTGTGTCCAGCCTAACAAAGCTATGCTTGTAAAACTCTCATCAATTCACACGCCGACAGCATCAGACAATAGACTTTTGCTAATTAATAATTAATGGGCCTATGGATTTTTCTTCAGCAGCTGGAGTGCTAAATAATAGTCAATTAGCAAATGTGTTAATTAACTCTAATTACATAGCATGCGAGCTTCTCCAGGATTTCTGCTTTATAGATTTACAACGGAATGTTTCGCCACTTTTCTTGAGCACATCAGGCAGCTAATTAATTGATAATAATTTGTTCTTCTCTCCAAACTGTGTATTTAAAAATAGAGTCAAATTTAATGCTTGATGCCAGTTTTCAAAAATGACATTTATAGGTGTAAGATAAAACTGAATTCTGCTTTTAAACAGGCTTGTGTTAATCACCAGGAAGTTCTTCACTTGTATATAAGTGAGAAAGAGCAGAGAACACTATGGTATTGAGTGTGTGTGTGTGTGTGTGTATGTGTGAAAAAGGAAGGAAGGGAGGGAGGGAGGGGCAGAGGGAGGAAGGACAGAAGGAGGGAGGGATGAAGGGAGAGAGGAAGGGGGTGAAAACTATAAGGAGGCTTGTTCTTTGTGAAGAGCAGGCACCCCTAATTTGGCTTGCAGTATGCAAAACGATGAACTCCAGGAACAAGGGTGAGCAAAATGTACCATGCAATTAACATCGATCTTCTGAGCGACGCATCACATGACAGTTAAGGGAGCCGCGTCTCAACATTGTGTGGCTCCCGCCCGCTGGGGACTGGGAATGCTCTAGGAAAGAAATTAGCATAGGAGCTTTGCACTTGGGCCAGCAGGGCTGTGAGCTCAAAGACTGCTGAGTGCCAGCCCGCCCCGTTTCAGTGCCCTGGGATGCTGCCCTCTCCCTCCCCCCTGGGTATTGTTGAGAACCCTTCAAGGCACACTGAGGAAGCAAGCTTGGCTTTTTAAGTGAGAGTGTGGTCTTGGAACTCAGCTCAGATGAGCAAGGCCCTTGCAGATGTCTGCATCCCCGAGTTTATGTTGCCTCCTTATTCAGCTGCTTGCTTCTGCTTTTGACCCTCGAATGCCACGGAGAGCCTTTCATAAAACGAAAGGTTAAGATTAATCCTGCGGATTGAACTTGCTTGCTCATTTCAACAAGTCCTAAAGGAGCTATCAGCTTTGATCAAGGACACCACACCTTCCATTGTCTCTCTGACAAGAGTCACTGGGCCTGTGACTCTCTTAAAAACCCTGTAAGGAAGCAGAGAGAATAATGTGAAACGCTTGAGCCTGTACATTGAGAAATGCCAACCTTTATTGACCTGTTTTGCATTTTTTCTTTTTTATTGAGAGCTAATGGGGCAGACAGTGGCGTTGATTACTCCATGGTTTGTGTGACTCTGTTGTGAAGTAGCCAGTGTCTTCTTTAAATTGTTTTTGAAAAATTATTATGTGTATCCACGTAAGTGTATGTATGTATGTATGTATGTGTGTGTGTATTGCATGTGTGTCATGACACGTGTTGAATTCAGAGGACAACATTTGTGAGGAGTCAATTCTTGCCTTCTACCATGTGGATTTTGGGGATTGAATTCAGGTTGTATGGTTTGATGGTGGCAAAATGTCTACCTGCTGAGTCATCATGCTGGCCCAATTTAAACTTCCTTAATGAGGAAACACCATATTCAGTTAGCTGTATTTATGTTTTGTGGGATCTGGTGGAGGGCCACATTTACAGGAGGCCTTTGAAAGCCCATGGACAGTCTGCTGGAGATGACTGATATTGTCTGGAGTTTGGGCTAGTGATCAGCCGTGACAAAGGAGAGCTTCTTGTATTAGGCCACTCATTGGTGGTCTCACATGAGAAGTACGTATTCCTCTTTCTTCCTGCTACATTGTAAATACCAGCTGCAAGCAGACGTGTCTGGGGCTCCCGGCATCAGCGTTCCCAAGTTCAGCTTACCTTATATTGCCTCGTGGTGTTGCTGCAGGGACCAGGGAACCGTTTTGAGGTCTATACAAACCTATGAGTGTTCAACCATCAGACACATGCCCTTGGTCTCTTGGGTCCTAATGAGCATCAAGGCTCAGCTGTACAAAGAGATGGTCAGGCATCCTCTTGTTGGTCTCCACACTTTCCTGTCTTACTCTGTTTTCTGGGATCATCAAGTCCTAGATTGCTTGTCTCTTGCTAGGTGTTCCAGGGGAAGCCTAGGCTTCCAAACTCCATTCCAACAGGGAGTGGAAGCAGTGCCGAGAAACCAGGGCAGGAATATGCGGAAGTAGGGAGGACACCCTTGTCAGACCACAGGAAAAGCCCCTTCACCAGAAGACCCAAGAGAGCTTAGCTTCCAGATTCTCTTTGCATTCCCAGTCCACAGATGAGGATGATGGTATGGCTGTCAGTGTCCACAAATGCATCCCCTACCCCCAGACAGCCTCATGACATAGCCTAGGCTAGTGTCAAAGCCGTGGTCCTCTTGCCTCAGCCTTCTTGGGGACTGTGATCGTAGGCGTGTGCCATCACATCCAATCCAGAACTGAATCTCAAGTGGAGTGATATGGACATTTAGGGAAAGACCCACACCCCAGACCTAAGGCTTCTTTCTGGGAAGCGCTCTGGTTTTCTTGCCTGTGTCATTAACCCCCAAGTAGAGTGCCTTCCTGAATGCATTAGGCAGTCTTTGACACTAGCTGATGGCAGAATGACAGAATCCACATTTCATCTTCCAGGCCTCATATTTCTCACTTGTAAAACAATAATGTAATTTCTCCCTATGTTCCTGAGGCTTCCTGCCAATGGTGACACTTAGTGACTGAATTAACTGACTAACCTGAGAGAAGTCAACTAAGTTCCAACTTCCAGGCACATCAGATGGACATCTTCCCTGAGAGTCTGAAAGTTTCCCATAAACAAGGCCTGGGTGTGAGTTTCTCATCATGTAAATGGGGAACGGTTGAGTTGCAGGAGGGCTCTACCTAGCTCAGGTGCACATGTAGTTAAACCCAGTTCTCTGGGCTCAGGCTAAGCTCTGACGTGTGCGCGGGTGAGCAACTGCCACAGAGGGAAGGATCACTCAGTGCACATGAGCTTACTCACAGAGGCATTTTCAAACCAAGAGGCCCGCTCATGAGGAGATAATGTGTGGGTTGGCAGAAAAGAGAATTAAGGTTCTTCGGGAGTGTGTGGCAATCCATTTTTCCTTTGGTCCACGTTCTAGGAAAAGACAAGCTAGAAGGTGTCTCTTCTACCTAGTCAGTAGCAGAATTCCAAGATGGCTAGACCATCTGGGCTGCAGAAATAGTTGGCGACACTCTTTTCGCTTCTACTACAAAGGCGGGAAGAAGCAAAAGAGGAGGCATGGCAAACCATGGTCAGAAACCTTGGAGGCATGGCTGTGTTTGGGGTGGGGGCCATGCTTTCATAAGATTGCTAACTACCGTCTGTCACACCAGAAACCAGTGAGCCGAGATGGACATTACATCTTTAAATCGTTCTCTGCTGGCAAGCAGAGAAGCTCAAGGACTAAAACCTCAGATTGTGGATGCATTTTGGAGTGAGCCAGATTGAAGCTAGGAATTATTCCAAGATTAGCCTTGTCCCTCTTCTCAACAGGGGGACAGCCTTGTCTCCTTGATCCACACTGTGGGCGCTTCTCTTCTGACTCCTGTATGTTTCTCATTACTGTTTGGGTGGGAGTTTCGGGGGGAGGTTGCATGCCCCAGTGCCTCTGAGTCTCTCATTCCTACTCAGCCACCATTTGGATTACATGTGTGTTGAGGGCTAGCTCAGAACAAAACATGGGCTGGGCTACTTACTGTATGTGTGTACATTCCTTGCTACATTGTAAAGTAGACATGTGTCCTTCTAGTATGTAGAAATGCTCTCTTGTTTCCCTCCTGCCCCCTATGAGCATGAAAGTCATTGAGACTAGGGAATCCCACCAGAGGAATATTCTGAGCTCCCTCAGATGTGGGGTTCAGTGCTGATTATGATGTACTACACATAGACAAGCATCTGGTATAAGTAGACGAGTTAGTTGACCTCATTCTCACTATATTTGAGAAATTGGAAGCAGGGCAGAGTTCAGGCCTCATTAGACTCAACTGAAAAGGAACCATGGATGTCAGAGAAAGTGGGTAGCTGGTAAACAGGCTGCACTTTCCTGCTGTCCTGTACTCAGTGACCATGTTTGGAAGGATGGAACCCAGGATGAAAGGAAGCAGAGTAGGGTGATGCTATAAAATGCATCTTGGATTACCAAATTTTTTAATTTCCAGTCTCAGCATAAAATTCCTACCCTTTAGACTATGTCATTAAAATTCCTCATGTAAAACAAATGCATATTCCTGTGAAAGAATTTACATGTAATAAATTACTTTAATTGGCTTTGTTGTTTTGTTTTTCGAGACAGGGTTTCTCTGTAGCTTTGGAGCCTGTCCTGGAACTAACTAGCTCTGAAGACCAGGCTGGCCTGGAACTCACAGAGATCCGCCTGCCTCTGCCTCCTGAGTGCTGGGATTAAAGGCACATGACACCACAGTTTATTTTGATTTGGTAAATACTATATTTCCTTTACCCTGGGCGAGAGATGCATCTGCATACTTCGTAATATTCATAACTAAATGAGCTTTAGGTGCTGATTTCTTTGTGGGCATCAGGACATGATGGGAAAACTACAGGACTTACATGGAGACAAACACTTATGCAAGTCATGAAATGAAGGCCCAAGAGTGACACAGAACACGGGAAGGGCCCCAAACATCATTCTGTCCCTCACACGGCAGAGTCAACTGACCGTCCCCAGTCTTCATTTGGGTGTCATAAACCCAAAGCTAAAATGAAGAAGTCCCATGAACTATTTTACGATGGGAAAAGAAAACAGGACGGCATCTCAGATAAGCCTCAAGCACTGGCAAAGTAGTTTGAAAAGAGAGTGCTGGGTGGTATTCCTAAGTAAGTAATAGAAAGAAAGAAAAAAAAAGGAAGGATGGAGGGATGGAGGAAGAGAGGGAGGAAAGAAGGAAAGAAGGAAATAAAGAAAGGAAGAAAGAAAGAAGAAAGAAGAAGAGAAGAAAAAAATTCAGAATTCAGAATGAGCCATAAAAGAGCAGGATGTCTAATGCATTTACCAAAGTCATTACTAAAAATAATTAAATGGCTTGATGGTCTCGGGGATTTCAAAAGGGAAGGAGATGTATGCCAGAGCCATCCATACATTCCCTAGAGAGCGGACAAGAAAATCATGAATAAAATTATGACCGATCTACAATAGGTGATCCAGCAATTAGCATACATAAAAAGAACACAATTAGGAGCCACAGCAAGGCAACACCACCATTTATTTTCCACACTGATTTCTTTTTCGAATCCATATTTCAGTATTCTTTATCTATGCCTTCAAGACTCTGAAGACACACGACTGTAAAAATCCCTTCTGAATCACACGATTGAGGAAATTATCTTGTTGCTAAACAGAGAGACAGTGGTGGCCAGCATTGGCGCTATCAAGAGAAAGCAAACTGTTTACTTCAGGGTGAGGCTTGGCTGTGAATTGGTAATAATGGAATTACCTTTTGACAGTGAAGCAAGACACACTTGAACGATGTTACGTGTTAATTTCAGAATCTTAGGTCTTGATCCCAGCTTTGCACACGCGTGATCTGAGTGCCTTGTTCAGTTTCTCAAAAGAAAATAAAATCGTTGCATTAGATAAACAATGGGATGTAAAAGTATTCGATATTTTCTCAGTACCTGGTTTTGTCAGGAACGCCTTAAGTACACGGGGTCATTTAGTTTTTGCTAGAGGTGAGGAGCGAACTACAGCTCTCTGCACCTCGCAGACTGAAAAGTCTCCCGGAGACGCCTTAGCCTGGCCAGACTGGAAGGAACCACGTTGGACCCATTGAGTTTGCATCCTTGAGAACTCTACGGTTTTGATTCTAGACTTCTTTTTTTTTAGACATGTGCTTTTTTTTTAGAATGCTTTATTTTAAATTCTTCTTGAAGCGAGGTTTTCTGAGTGAGAATAAAGAGAAATGGAAGCCCTCCTGCCCAGATGCAAGAGGGCTGAATGAGAACCCTGTGATTTCTCTAGTCGCTCTGTGTTTTGCCAGTGCAGAGTTCACTTGGTTAGTGATATCTGGCCTCACCGCAACTGTGGTGCAAGATTTGCTGAGCAACATTTGTTCAAACTTCTCTAGACGAAGATGTTCTGTGTTTCCGAAGGCGAGGGTGCAGGAACAGCGCTTGAGAAAATGTTTCGAATGCTCCTTCCTAGATCAATGCTGTTTTCTTCTTCATCCTCACGTCTGGTTCAGATGTTCTGGCATCTGGCTGGAGCCCAGGAAGCATTGTTCTTGGCGAGTGCGCCCAAGTGGCAATTCCAAGTACAGTATAGATGGAGCTGGGAAGCTACCACTCAAAGTGTTGTCGAGCAGAAAACAATCTGGTCGATTGTTTATCAATTGTACAGGAGGTGGCATCTCCAGTGGTATTTCCCTTTGAAACTAGCAGTCCCATAACAGAAAAATACTAACAGCAGGCATTTTGCTTCTATGATGTACCAGGCATTTAGCTTTAGCTTCTATGATGTACCAGACATTTAGCTTTACTCATTTGGCCCTCTGAATATATACAGGTGCCATGCATGTGGCCAGAATACAGGAGAGCAAATTGCAGGTTGTGGGAAAGTCTTATTCTGCTCAAATCCACACAGTGAGTTAGTTCTACAGTCAAAGTTGGCATTGTCTGCTTTGCCTTCGGGCTTCCTTCCCTTCCCGTTTCCCTTCTCAGAGCTGCAGTGTTGAGGATTGAACCCATGTCTTTCACACACTAGGAATGCAAGGCCACACTGACCTGCGTTCTCAGACATTCCCATTTATCCTTCTCTTTCCCTCATTTCCCCTTCTCTTCCTCTTCTTTTACTTCATTCTTTTTTGGTTCTGTCTTCCTTCCTGCTTTCCTCTTTCTTCCTCTCAATCTCCCTTCTACCTGCTTCCCCTTCCACACTTCTTCCCCGCTCTTCCTTCCTTTCACCGTCTAGTAATTGGTTTTTGTGCTTCCCTTTTTATGCCTTAGACCTTGGTTTACTCTGAGGCCTGAGAATAGTTTCATAAAAGATAGAACAAATTGCCTCCCCAGGGCAGACACGAGCCAGCTCTCTGCCCTCCGTCTCCTTCCCTACCATCTGCGTTGTATCTACAACCATAAATGTCAGGGTTAGGCCTCAATAGACATTATACAGATGCCAAGGTAAGAAGAGGGAAAATAGACTGTGGTTTTGATTTATATGATGACTTTCAAAAAAGCCTTCTTTTAAGAAAAGAAAGTAGGGTGTTCCTTTTTCCAGCCTTTTAATAAAAATCACTGTGCAGAAATGAAGCCATATTTTCTTGTCTTCTTAAAATTGGCCACTCTATATTAATTTCTGAAGAACTATTGAATAAATTATACATGGAAAATGATCAAATTGACTTGTGGGATTTCTTAAAACATAATTTTAAACATATGAAAAATTGCCCTGTGGGAATACAAAAAGAAGCAAGCATGGCACTCTGCAGAGGACCCTGGGGTTTTCTGAGGGGACTGCAAAATTTTTTTATTTTTTGTTGTTTTCTATATTTTCTGTGTTAATTTTTAAATCTGAAGATATACTTATTTTTTAATTCTCTAATTATTCTTTGGCCAAATGAAACTACTTTGACCTGCTTCTATCACCTACAAACACTATGGGCTTTTCCCTTCAGTCAAAGTGTATTGAACTGGCTTGCAGACCAAAAAGGGGTGAAGACTGGTAAGTTAAGAAATAAGGGGACACACAGAAGTGAAAAAGAAAGATGAGCTGGGGGGGCACTGAAAGTTCCCCCAAGACTATGACCCTCACAGTCTGTTCCTTAATCACTGCAGTGCCTGTGAGGGTACCGAATGGTGGAGAACCGAGTCCCTCCAGGGAATCATGCCCTCAGCAGTGAGGCTCCAAGTACATGCCTTCAGGAGGTAGGGCTGCAAACATGTGCCCAGAACATGGAGGGGCTACAAGCATGTGTCCTGAGCAGGGAGGCCTGCAAGCTCAAGCCCTTCAGGTAGGTATCTATAAGCATGTGCCACGGTCAGGGCTGTAGTGGAATTTCATTTGTATTTTAATAAGTAAAACAACCTGAAGGTCAAAAAAGCAAATCAGCCACTCACTGGCTCTTACCTTTACCTTAGTCCGAAATGGTGATCCTGCCTCCAGGAAACCTTAGAATGAGACTGAGACTGAGAACTGTTTCCTCCCATTTTACAATCCTTTCTAGTTCTGGGATTAAGGATGTGCACCACTACTGCCTGGTTTCTTGGGCAAACTAGTGTGGCTACTGGGATTAAAGGTGTGTGTCGTTGTGATTACTGGAATCAAAGGTGTGTGGTCATTGCTGCCTGGTCTGTCTTTAAGGCTGGCCAGTGTGGCTGTTGTACTTTTCTGATCTTCGGGCAAGCTCTATTTATTAAAATACAAGTGAGATGCCACTACAAGGGTGGGCTGTAAACACTTACACTGAGCAGGGAGGGCTAAAGTTAGGTAAGAACCTGCTAAGTCCCAGCCCCATTCCATGCCCTACTCTTTATCTCTCTCATCCCCTGAACCTACAACCTCTGGGGATGAAAAGCAGCTGGATTACTGTCATGTTGCATGGGTCACACGTTGACCAAGTCACTCTCTGTTACCCAGAGAACAAGTGCAGCAACCCCGCTCTGGTCTAGGTCATGTACATTCTACTCCTTTATCCCAGTCACATGTAACATAGGCCACATGTTTACTAAGTCTGTTTCCTCCCAGGGAAAGATCTCTTCTTCCTCAGAAAACCTTAAATTACACCTTTGCCCTCCCATGACAGGCTTCAAATCTTCAGGCCCCACATGTTGCTCAGTATTCATTAAGCCTTTTGCCTGAAACAGATTTCCTTCAGGAATTTTACTGACTGTAAGATGCCTATAGAGTTCAGGGTGATTTGATCAGGACACATGCTTGGTGAATTTATCTAATAACAAGTTCCAAGACTCCAAAAATTTTACCTGTTTCCATCATTCTTAGCATCCTTCCAGCAACAGATGGTGAAGACACACGTAAGCAAAAAAGTCATTTATAAGGGTCTAACCACACGGTGGGTAGGACTCGCCACACTGAAGTGACTTCTTAATCACTGGCAGTTTGACTTGTCCATAGGAGTTAGCAGGCATCTCTTAGAATAATTCCCTTTGATAGGGAGTTTCAGAACAGAAGCAAATTGCATTATTTCTGGGGTAAACAAAGCAGCAGATAGAAAACCAATAAGCCACCCTATATAATTAAAGATGGTCCAGATCACGAATTTAAGCCAGCCACAGTCGCACGCTTTCCCTCAAAAGAAGAAGTCAGATTGGTGATGAGCAGTAAGCAAGGTTGCTCCAAGCCATTGGGAGATTTAAGTGGCACGTCAACTTCCTTGTCACGTTAAAAGCCGAGCCTCCTGCTAAGGACAGACATAATTGCTTAAGCATATCACCATGTGTCAAAATTCCTAATTGATTTCTTGCTCATTAAATCCATCATGCTTCTTCAAGGCCAGATTACTGAGCGTTAAGGACTAAGGAAGCTAGTTTGAGAATCTACAGATTTTACAGAAATCTGCTTCAGGGTTGATATAGACAAAACTACAAAGCTCCCAGAAAGAAGATTTTATTAAGCCTGTTCAAGGCATTCTGTGTTTATAATAAGACAATGGTGTCCTTTGAGGATTTTCTAGCAATCAAATGGGTTGTACTAAATGCTCAGGAAAATATTTCTTTTCAAACTGGGTAACGCTTAGAGTATGATAAATTTCACAGGTGTATGCTTGTGGTTATAATGTATTTTCATTTCTGTCTAATCTCATAAAGAAAATATCTTTCTCCTTTTATATTACATGCTAGGATTATAGATTATATAAATATGCTATAGCTATATAATATAGTTATATATAACATATTTCATAGTTTTATAATATATATTAGAGTTAAAATCCTTTGTGAATGAAAATGAGTTTAAATATATGAAATTTTGCTACTTGACTGAAATTATAGAAAGGAATATATTTTTACACTATATACCTCTATGTATATACAAATACATTCATTTAAAAAAGTAACAAATTGGACTTAAAAATATACAAATGTCAAAAACATAGAAGAGTGAAATTTATTTTGATTTGAACTCTGAGGCATGTTTTCTTTTCCCTATTTTTCTTTTCCTTGAAAAGCTAACAATGTCATTATAACAACAAATGCTATTGTTCTTGTGTGTGTGTGTGTGTTTTAAATTATACAATTAATGAAACCAAATGGCTCCTACTTGACTTTATTGTGCTGGTTTGAATGAGAGCATCCCCAATGTGCTCCTGTATCTGAAGACTTGGTTCGCAGCTATGGGGCTGTTTGGGAGGGTTATGGCTCTCTTCGGGATTGGAGGCCTAGCTGTAGGAAGCCTGTCACTGGGGATTAGCTTTGGATATCTACGACTTCACTTCCCGTTCCTGCGCTCTGCTTCCTGTGTGCAGTTGAGATATGCTCTCTAGGCTTGTCATTCCTGTCACCTGCTGTCATGCCTCCTCCCAACATTATGGACGGCTCTTCTGGAGCCAGAAGACAAAACTTTTCTTCCTTAAGTTGCTTCTGGTTGCAGTACTTTATCACAGCAACCGAAAAAGGAACCCATTCTTTTCTCTGGCTTTCCCCCCGACAACCAAATGTTTGATAGCAAAATACAGTTTCTTGAGTTTTTCACATGGTATTCTCAAGAAACATCAGCAAAAATTGTCTTTGGAGCTTCAGAACCCTTGAATTAAAATAGATGTGTGGTATCTGGGTGGTCTGGCTTTATATTCTTGAACATTTTTAGAGTCATAGGACAAATATATACCTTTACTTCTTGTTAGCATTTCTCATCATGTGCCAAAATACCTAAGGAAGCAACAGAAGGAAGGAATTATTTCACTCCTGGTTCCAAGCACACAGACCATCATGAGTCTTGGTAGTGGGGGGTGGGTCAGTTCAAGCAGCAGGTATATGTGGTAGAGATTGCTCAGATGGGGGTGGATCAGGACAACTGATTCAAGTCAGAGTTGGAGTCGGCTATCATCCCCAGAGCTCACCCTCAGCAAGCACAAGGAAGAAATCCCTAATTGCACCGTTAGTTATATTTTCATTAGAAATGGTAATCATAAAGAGTAAAATATTCATTTCTGCCAAGAAAGAGAGGCCAGGAAAGGGTTGCCAATGAGCTAAGCTCACTGTTGACTGTTGGCTGGAGCCATGCACACACTTCTGGGTTCAACTGCAAAAGGCTAAAAACAGGGGTTGGAGCACAGCTACCACATGAAGTGTATGGTCAAGGAAGCCACACAGTACATCAGTTTCCCAGGAGTGGCTTCCCTGTTCACTGGATGTGACTGGGCACAGAGCTAAGTGGGTAAGTTTAAGAAATAAATGGTTAGAAAAAGGTTTCTAAATTGGATTTCTAGAGCCCAATGTGAGGTTTCTGATCCCAGCCAAGAAGAGAGGTGTCCCCTTCCCTCCAATACAGAAATAAAACTAGGCTTGGAATTAATAGCATTACCCCACCTTGGCCTTGCTTCTTGAACATGGAACTCCGTGGTACCCCAGAGTTGCTGGTGTGTTTATAATCTGAAGACTGAGCAAGAGCCACAGAGTGAAGGGAGGGTGAGAGGGTCTTCCTGGCAGCTTAACTGTGTTTTCCTTACACAGCATGCCTTATGCAACCAACACTGTTGACTCTTGACCCAAGCTATGCATTGCCTAAAGATTCTTCAAAACCAACCAAACAACAAACAACAAAACCGACCAGCGTAACAAAAACAAACCCCCTCCCAAAGAGAACATCTTTCTTTTCGTTTTATCCTCCTCCTCCCTCCTCCTCCCCACTCCTCCTTCTTCCCTCCTCCCCACTTTGTTCCTATTCCTTCCTAATTACAGAAAGAAGATTCTAAGTTGAGCTTTCTGTTTGGCCTGGTGTTTAGTTCGCATCTTTAATTCTTTCCTTTTCCCATAAAAGAAATAGTTTCCCATTTGCTGACAATGTGACTCTTGAAGCAACTGTCTGGCAGGAGATAATGAAGGTAAGGAGTAAGCCCAGAGCCTAAAACACCGTAGGAGCTGGGTAAATGCCAGCTCCGTAGCATTAGTATTACTGTGGCTCTTCTCTTACATATGCTTCTCATGCATCTCAAGTTTCATTTCAGAAGCTAGAATCGCCTGCATCTAGCCAATGTCCACACCTACTGTATTTGTGTTATTTTCACTCATGGGGCGTATTCTAAGGACCAGCAAGCAGCAACATAAGCAGCTCTGGCGTACCACGTACAGTAGCCTAGGTTTGTGCATGATGTAGGATTCTCTTTAGGAAACGGGTTCTCTGTTTGCATTTAATATCATCCAAGGACTTTAGATATTCATGCTGTAAACAGAGTCATCGCTTGTATTAAGGAGAGTTCACTGACACAATCCTTGTGGGAACCCCAACAAAAACTTGCTCATTTTTAGCTGGTGTTTTCTGTAAGTCTACAGGGCTCAGCACTGTGATGCAAAATAGTGCTACCGAGGTAATTTTTTCCCCATCATTGCTTGTTTCTATTGTTATTCTACCCAATTTTTCATTTAGATGATGGAATTAGTTTTCCATGCAAATTTCCTAGCTATCTGTTCTTTACTCCATTTTTCAAGTTGCATAATCTAGTCAGATTGTTTTTATTTGCCTCTCTGTGCTTTGGGATATATATCTCAATATATACATATATATTATTTGCATATATGTGTGCAAATAAATAACCCTTTCTCCATTTTTATTAAAATAATGCTCTACCTCAAATCTTTATTGACAAATGTGTCTGTCATGATTATTTTGAGTGATATTTTTGTACTTTATTTTAAACTAAACAAGGAATTTTTAAAAGATCTTTGAAGCTATCCACACCTCATTTAAATGTGTTCAGCAATTGCTATGACTGGCATCATTAACTACTACCTTATCATCAGCAATAACTGGTGACTGATGATGCGGACTTATAATGACAAATGTGATCATGATCCAATTGGATTACAAGGTGCCCAAGGCTGAGTGAGCGCATTCCATAGACTCTCATTTCTCAGCTCACAAATGGAAATTTCCTGTGATATTCAACTATGTGAATATTTAAGGAATCTTATTTTTATCTTATTCTTTTACACACCACCACTGTGCCTTCATAGACTAATACCACATTCCCAAATAATTAATTCATGAATGTGACAATTATAACCCCTTAAGAAGTCCACCATGATAACAAAAATCAAATCAGCTCATTTACTTCAGCCAGACAATGGTTTCTAGGAGAAGCCTGGGCATGGAAGTATCTGCAGATGATAGCTCACAGAAGATTTAGAAAGTTGGATAAGTTTATGCAACCAATTTCAGGAATGGGACATCGTAAGTCACATTTTATAGAAAAGGAGCAGAGCAATAGTGTTTAACACATAGCTTAGGGATAGAAAACATAACTATTATAAATAAGAATTTTTTATAGCAATGGATACAATTTCAGTAATATAGGCAGAGTAATTATAATGAAATGAAATTAAAATTATTATTACCATGCCATTGAAAATTGAATTCTCGTGTCAGACAATTCTTCTAAACAATTTGGCAAAGCTCGCTAGCCTCACTGGAGAGAGAGGTTATATAAAAACATACACAGGCAGATGGCTGCCTAAATGATCATCACCATTAAAATGAGACTAACATTGTTGAATTCGGAAAAGCACAGGAAACTGAATGGGTGTGAACTGTCTCTGTGTGACCAGTAAAAAACGCAGAAAACAGTCGCTCGGGTGGTATGTTTCAATTCTTCTTTGTTCTAAGCCAGATGAGATTAGGTGACATCAGTGAGAAACCATGAAACTTCCAATAGTATTTTTTTATTAACTACTGAAATTACAGTCTGTTCTAAGCAGAAAAATATTGTTTCATAAGATCAGCTCACTTAGTGCATAAACACATGATGAAGTCATTTGGAGAACCCCTGTACTGTGTTGAACTGTGTCTTAACATGCAAATTTATCTTTCAAGTACAAAACAGCATTTATAATGGCACAGCTCATCATCACTATGGTCTGCCTACCAGATGCAGAACTCTGTTATGGGATGCGCAAGAAACTGTAAGCTGCCATGCCTTCCATCTCTGGGCTTAGTCACAGCAATGAACGCTCACACAAGCTGAGGTCATGAAACATGCATAGCATGTAATAGTCAGTAAACAGTGACATGGACCTCATCAAAATGGAAAGATGAACATTTTTAGCTCAGCGCCTTGGCCGGAGTTTTTTTTGAGATGCCTTTGGACTGGATCCAGGAAGAGTAAATAGGAAATGACTTGAAATGATAAGCGGATGAACTTAAGGCCAGACGTGAAGGAAAGCGAAGAATGAAGATGCCAATGGCCAGTAATACTTGGGTGTAGGTTTAGTGTTGCTGGTTCTGTTTGGGAATGAGGAAGAAACAAATGTGGGCCACCCTCAGGGACAAGGTGGTTCTGAGTAAACGATAACAGAACAACACAGTGTCTAACTTCAAAAATGTTCCAAAAGTTGTCCTTTCATCCTGTCTTTCTCTGTCATTCTGTGCAGCTTAAATAAAGGAATTATGGAGGAGAAATGAAATTCCCTGTCTCTCCTTTGCACCCCAGCCTACCGTTCTCATGGCTAATTCTAGCAGCTTTCTCTTTGTACGGCAACATGCAATTTATGGAATCTGTCTCAGCCCCTACTCCTATAATCCACCATGAAGATGGTCCTTTGTTTATGCCAATGCACTGAGCACCTACAGTATATTTTGACTGAAGTCCTGGAACTCAAATGTGTCAAAACTAAAATCTTATGCCGTCCATACTTTTGGCAGATGAAAAGTACAAACACATCATAGCCAGAGAATACACCAAAAGAAAACTCTGACCTGCAACATGCCCCCTGTCCTCTGGTCTCCTGAGACCAGCTAGCCCTTCTCAATGTCAAACAAGCCAGAGAGCCAGGCGCCTGTAAATCAGGCTTTCAGCAAGCTGGGATGTTATGAAACTTCTATCACCCCAGGAAGCTGCACGGTTGTTTCTGTAATAGCCCCATGGGACAAGGACTTCATAATATGCAGTTTCTCTAATTTCTGATCTTTTTGCTGTTATGTCTAACTAAGGCCATGCAGAGGAAGTCATATGGCCTCATAACCAATCACACAGGGTGCCCTGCTTCCCCTGGGGGAACTTAGAGTCACCGCACACTGACGGGACCAGTGGGAGGCCTCTAAAGGTTTCTCTTTTTGTCCACTGTAAGGCTGCCCACTCTCTTCCCTCACTTGATTCTTCGCCAAAATGCAGGAAGTCAGTGAGCATGGCTGATTCCAGTTCTCTAGAAAGCTCTGAATCATCTTCCATGATCTCTCTGGCAGGTCTTAAGCTTCCATGTCTACAAATCACCAAGACAGAACACCAAAAAACCCAAAGAAGCAAAAGTGACAACCAATCAATCAAACAAAAAGGCATCCAACCAAGCCAGAGGATTGGGTAGAAACACTAGCATTTTCTCATTAAGATCTGCAGGGGTCCAGCTCCAATTCCTGATCAAGGGAACAATGTTAAGTTGCCTAACTAGTTGTGCTGGGTCCCAAGTTGCCTTGAATTCAGACCTGGACAGCACAGATGCTAATCCAGGTGGGTTGGTGACGGACAAAGCTTGTTAATAAATTTAGCCTTTGTAGGCCATACATTTCCAGTATAACTGTTCAGTTCTTTTCTTGAGCATGACTATGCACAATATGTGAATGAACAGAGGAACTTCCCAATGAAACTCTTGGTATGCAGGAAAACTTCAATTCTACGTGATTTTATATAACATGAAATTTCTTCTTCATTTTTTCCAACTTTAACATGAAAAAAAAATCCAGTATTGGCTTGTCAGCTGTGCAAATATTGGCAAGGAACCTGCCTCACAAGAAAAATCGGGTTTGCAGACCTTAACCCTAAACCAGCAGAAAGCTGCAGTATATGGGAACATGGGAGATAAAATATTTGGGGATGCTGACTCTAGAGGTGACCATCAGAGAGCCCCAGCATGCTGCCAGAGGACGCACAGAGAAGCTTTAACTGTGTCCCTGTGGTGTTGTGATGGGAGTACACAGAGTCAGGGACAGTTGCTACGGGCTTGCTGAAGGAGGGAGGCAGGTGAGAAAGATGCACTGTCATAGCAACGGAACAGGAGGAGACCAAGCCTGTGTAGGAAGGGATATTGTTCCCAATGAAGAAAAAAAATTTGGATTTGGGATTAGGTCCTGTGAAGAAGCTAATCTGAACAAAGGTAGGTGACCAGACAGAGATGCAATGTTGTTATCTGTGGCCCAATCTGAGGGTCAGGGGGTGGAGGAAGTTATGAGTTATGTTTAGAGCACAGGTTCTCCAGTTCAATTGCCTTGGTCTCAACCACTGGCACTGTCTCTATCAGTGATGCTGGGCAAGAGGCTGGTAATAGCGTACGTGTCCCTGTGTTGTCCCTGTCTGTAACCCTGGGCAAGTGGCTGGTAATAGCTCCAGCATTTCTGTAGTGTGGTTCATGTCAGAACCAGAGACATCCCCACAGCTCAGTTCCACATCAAACACATTTGCCTATTCTGCTCTGTTCATTAGCATAGCTGTCATGTCCCTGGGAGATGAATTTGAAATAATTATTGTTTATTTTCAGTTACCGTGAAGCACCCATTCATAGAAAAGATCAAATGACAAATTCCATCCTGAGACTCCTCTCAGAAGGCCCATCTTGCTGTGCTGAGTAAACTCTCATGCCATGAGCATCACCCAATCTTAATTAAGTTGCTACTGAAAGAGCCACATTAAATCAGATTTCAAAATTTCAGTATATTTCCCAATCCTGCCCCATTTCCTCAGAGACGCTGCTAATATTGTAGACGTATCTATCTCTTCTTAATTTCATATTTGTTTTACCAACACTGTTTGGGTGACAGACAGTATTAGGAGTCTTCATGTGTGAAGCTTTCGGCTTGCTGCCAAACCCAGTCCTATATACTGTATGATGGTGAATGTGTAAGTCCCTGGAGGAGTTGCTGGAAGTGGGCAAAGGCAGAAACAAACCCAGCCAGACATGGGGGTCCACGCTGTACTCTTAGCACTCCAGAAGGAAACTGAGGCAGAAGGAATACGAATTTGAAGCTAGCTTGTGCTACATAGCAAGAGTCTGTCTCAAAAGAAAAGGAGGTAGAGGCATTTCAAATGGAGTTCGGAGAAGAAAGTAATAAATATGTAAACAACATGCAGTATGGAGAGACAATCAATGTCTTGAAAGGAAAGGATAAATTGACAGTTACAAGAACATTGTAGACCTTGTGCCAAGTGAGGAAAGACAGTCACAACAGGACAAACATAGAGTTCCATCTGTATGAGGCACCTCAGGGGTTCACTATACAGAGATAGGAAATAAAATGGACAATGCCAGAACTTGAAAAAGGAAGAAATGAATAGTCGCTTAGCAGCCATGGCGTTTCAGTTTGGGAGATGCTGGTGGTAGCTGTGGTTGTTTCAATATACTGACCACCAGTGAACTGCAAATCATAGAAGAAAAAGGAGTTACAATGGTGAATTCTGTGTTATATGCATTTCACCTCAGCCTCTCTCTGCCTTTTTGTTGTCTCTGTATAATACACTCTATATATGAAGGTGAATGTTCTCTATATATGCTTATACGGAGAATGTATATATATCCATGAAATATGAAATATATATGCACATATATTTCCTAAAGTACTTGAGAATTTTCCAGTTACCTTTTCATATCCTTCTGTCTTTTCACTAATAGTTCTCTGCTCTTCTTAACAAAATCCATATTCCAAATAATGGTTGCTTATTTGCATGAATAATATTCGTATTCTCTCAATCAGGTAGTACTTTGATTAATACCCTACTATAAAGTATAACCTATAAAGTAAAACACTCTGTCCTTGCCCACATTATAGTGGTTTTCTTTAATCAGCATTTTGTTCTAGGCACCATCTAACAAAGATTTATGATGAAGGTGAGCTGGTTGGTTTTCTTCTACTAACTGTATGGCTATGTATGTTTATATGTGTGAGAGTGAAAAAGAGACAGATTTATAAACAAAAAACACCAATGTGTTTGGAAATCTATAGTACCACTTCCATGTGGGCATCTCAGGGCTCTCCTTTGGAATGTCACTCTATGGTCAAGTTTTATATATGAATAAGGTTTCAGGAGAATTTAAAGATGCATCAATGGCATATGAACGCCATTGACCTCAGGACTTATTGAATTCCACCAAGATCTGCCTAGAGGTGAAAGTCTATTAACTTATATCCTATCCCAGGCAAAACCGATTACAAATTAGGAAGTTCCAAAGCATGGCTCCAAGAAAGGCAGTATCAAGATGGCTTCTTTTGAAGATCTACCAAAGAAAGACCAACCTACAAAGTTTATTACATTGTATTTTAGTTGTGGTTGGAGAGGTCAGTCAGGTAGAGTGGGATCACCTTTGTATCTGTGGGAAGGAGAGGGGATCCAGGGAAAATTGCCTTCGGTGAATGATCATGTGATCTTGAGATACAATATTGGTAAGCAGACCTCCATGATCCATGCAGTCATGGTACAAAATGGTAGATTGAAGTGGTCCAATTTTGGGGTTTGAGGACTCATTATAACTGGATTTAAGCATGACCGGACCTAAGGAGGTACCTAGACAGAGCTCTGTAAGGCTTTGTTCCAGAATGAGATTGTTGCAGCCACCTCTCTTTGTCCTCGAAGGCCAAAGACCTTTGCAACTTCCACACAAAACAATAACCAACTAAATGCTGAGAAAAATTTAGCTTCAATTCATTTAAATGAAAAGCAAAGAAAGGAAGGGTGGACTCATGGAAAGGTATACCAGCCATTATAGAAAGATTTATTGTGTAGATTTAAAAAATACAAAACTCTTGGTGCTTGAAGCTATGGCCTTTATTTAGAATGTTATTAAGGGAAACACACAGTGTTGGTAATAAGTGTATGATGTGCTGCAGAATCATGTTAAAACCTGACCTATAATTGACTATGCGAATCTTCAAGATCAGGCAACATCTTTACAAATATCTCCCATTGGGAAATCCAAAGACTGAACTAATGACCAACCAGGGTATGGAGTGATGTTCTTCACAGGCACAAGCTGGACCAGCATTATTTGTCTTCAGCCCAGTTGTAGAAAGATACCCAAGTGGGTAATTATATCTTTTGTTGTAACTGTGCCTGCCATGTATTATCTTACTGAGAATGAGGTAGAAACTTTTTGGTGTGCTATCGATGCACTACATTTTATACACCAAAGGAACAATTACTTAATGGCTAGAGAGCAGCCAAATTAACAATAATGGGCCAGGCTCTCATCCCATGCAATCAAATAGACATTTTCCTCTGAGTTCTGCAGCCTAAGACCCTCTCCAAATAACAGTAATAAATAATGGGGCAATTTCCATGCCAGCTGCCAATAGCTGCCTTGCTCTAACCAGAGTTTTACATCATTGCATCTCTACCTACAGGAAACCATGGCATTCTCGGTCCTGCATATGATTCTGATTCTTTTTTCTTATTTCTGAAGTCTTAATGTGGTGTCTGAGCTTGGGGGATGAATTTCAGGTTCACAGTATTGTTGGGGAGGGGCTTGATGTGGTTGACATGTAAGTGCAGTACAGGACAAAGGATCCTGTTGGGAGCATCTGGGGTGGGAGGAACTTCGGGTTATTGGTGTGGTACTGGTGGGGAAGTATAAACTTTGCTGAACGTGATTACTTTGTTAGTTAGTGATTTGCCCTCATCTTTGGGTGGTGTGGACCTGTTGACTAATGCAGTTTTCTGCACTGAACTTGCCTAGCATTTCTAATGCTGTGTTCAGAGTACATAACGAATCGCTAAGATAACGAGCTGGAGGTAATAGCTAGAGATGGCTCAGGAGATGGGAAGAAGTAACTGGGGTCAATATGTAGACTGGTAAATAACCCCAGATTTTTCTTCAGGCTTTATGGCTGTGTCATCTTGGTCAGGGTCATTTGCTTTATTATCTTGGAGTTTCACTGTCTCTCTGAAGTTCTGTGTGCAGGTGTGATTTAATCTTCACCTATTTGGAATTATAGGCACTTGGTTAGACTTCCGTTTTAATTCAGATGCTACACGGAGTTATTGCCTGCCTACTCATTTCCCCCTGGGATTGTGAGACTCTCTGCTGCCTTACAGTGTGGGCCATCATCACTCGCAATTGATGCATATGGCAACCAAAGTAAGGGACTCCTGTCTGTATATGCAGATTTGCAGAGCAGATGGAAGAAAATGGAAGTTGGAACCCAGGCAGTGTGACTCCATCGCCTACGACCTTAACTATGCTTCGCTCCTCTCTTGTGAATGGCCAGCACAGACTCATAACTGCGAGTCACTGAATTGCTTTGTTCACAAACATAGTGTGCAAGCAGACGTGCAAACCAAAGAACAAGAATACACTCCAGGAAATGGAGAATATGCTTCCAGATACTCTTCAAGTTCTTGCTTCCCTAAATATGTGGCATTTATTCACTCCTTCCATTCCTGGCAATATTACTCTGAGTCTCTGTCTTAGTCAGGGTTTCTATTGCTATGAAGATATGGTGCTGGTTACGTCTTGATCCGAAGGCAACAGAAAGTTGACTGTAGCACTGGGCATGGTTTGGGCATATGTGATATGTCAAAGCCCAACCCCACAGTGACACAGTTCTTCTAACAAGACCATACCTGCTCCAACAAAGTAACACCTCCTAATAGTACCATTCCCTATAAGCTTCTGGGGGCCAATTCCACTCAAAGTACCACAGTCTCCGTAGCTCTCAGAGAACACGAAGGAAGGCCCATAGCTGACCCTGTGTTGGTGAGATGAAAAACCCCTGCCATCATAGGCAAAGGCCCCGCTGTATCAGCTTTTCTTATGGGTAACATGTGTGGCTCTCTTTCAGCAGTGGTACAGTTCTCACTCATCATTTGGAATAAACACACCTACCATATTTTTAATATCCTCGAGAGTAAAGCAATACATTAACTAGAACATTTCTCTTAGAGTAAATGATCTGTTTCACTGAAAGGAACATTTACTATAATACTTGATTTCCATCTTCTCACAGTCTCATTTTATGCCATAACAGCTTTTCTCAATTACAAAAGAATACTTTGAAAAACACTCTGTCACATCCTTCCACAACACCTTCCTGGTGGCAATACACAAAGAGAGTAAAAGTCTAATTCTGGATCCAGACAGATGCTCTTTTGGGTCCTTGAATGGCGTTTTCCTAAACAAACTGCTGAAGGCTTCAGAAAAGAGACCTGTGATGTCTAGCAGAGTTTGTACAGCATCCTTATTAATATCCTCATGATATCACAATACTTGCTGTCAGATGAGTTTTTATGTGTTCCAGTTGTAGGGTATACATACTCATAAGATAACTTAAGGGGTAGTTGAAATATATTTGTGCCTTTTGTCACCTTTATCTTTACCTTTACTCTAGCAAGTAAATGGAACAAGATTCATATTTCTCATAGACATTTTAATGTCCACCACTAAACAATTTAATGTGTACAACACAATATATGCACCAGGAATAATTGTTGTAGGGCTTTGCCAAACTATTTCTTAGGATTTTTGTTTTCCCTCCCTTAGGGAAGTTCTGTAACCAAGGATGTTTGTAAAACCTTATTATATGAACGTATATTAATTACTTCATGCCTCGTGCATGGCTAAGTGACTTAGATCCTCTCACCATTGCTTCTAAATCTTTCCTGGGTATCAAATAAGACAGCTTCTTCATCAGAGTGGTGTCTAGTTATTTATTTGGGGTATGTGAGGTAGGTTCATCAAAGAAAAGTAGCCATGGCTGTGAATGAAATGGATAATAGGAGAGAGGAGAAGTGAAGAAGTTTGAGATCAGAATCAGGTGTGAGAGACAAGCAGGACTCCATACACTGATAACATTCTGAAGTAACACACTGAATTTTCTACAGGGTGTGAGGTAAGTCAAGGTGAAAATTAATTCAACACTATTTATCAAGCACCTTCAAGATGTCAGGATATCCTCTAGTTCCTTTTGACATATCAGTGAAGAAGCCCGGTATCTGTCCTATACTGGATTATACCATATGTAGCCTGGTCAAGGCCCACACCAAGTGCTTTTGGGCATCATTGAATTTAATCTTCATCTGTCAGTGAAGATACAGAGATGCAAAAGCTGTCTCTCCCAGGATTATACAGATAGTAATTTGCACTGCAAAGCTAACATCCTTAATTATTTTTAATTATACATATTTTAGATTCATTTTATTTTGTGAGTAAGAGTGTTTGCGTGCATGGATGTGTGTATGTGCCCATGATGATCAGAAGAGGATGGCCAGAAACTCTGCAACTGGATGGTTATGAACCACCATATGGGTTCTGGGCATCCAATTCTGGTCCTTTGTGAGAGCAATATGTTCTCTTAACTCTCAAGCCATCTTTCCAGTCCTCAAGTATAACATTTCACTACTTTATTTGAGAGATTTTTTTAAGTGTATTTTGCTCATATTCATTCCTCATTCCCGGCTCCTCCCAGATCCAACCATACTTCCTCATCTAACTTCCTTCTCTCTCTCTCTCTCTCTCTCTCTCTCTCTCTCTCTCGCATCAAGTCCAATTTGTGCTTCCTAAATATTCCAAGATTTGTGGCCTGTGCTAGAGCTCTATCACATTACCAAGTTGCCAGTTGCTCCTCAGCTAGGGGTAGGACTTGATGTCTATACTCCCTCCTCCATCCTGGAATTTTTTCTTCCGGCTTGAGGCTGCACAGGTTCCATTCATGCTATCACAGTCTCTGTGATGTCATCGGTTGTGTCTGGAAGGTGTTGTTTTCTTGTAGTCATCCGCCACCTCTGGCTCATGCAACCTTTCTGTTCCCTTTCTGTGATGACCTCTGAGACTTGGGGGCAGGGTATAACATAGATATCCCATTTGGGGTGAGTGCTCTCTAGTCTCTTATTCCCTCCAGACTGACCAGGCGAGTGTCTCTGTGTTAATTAATACCATCTTCATCTAGCGAAATAATTGCAGTCATTTCCCTGCTCTGTTCTATGTAGCTACAGATCCTTGGTCCAACACTGGAGTAAGGTTCGGGTTCTATCTCATGGAGCAGGCCTCAAATACAGTATTTTAAAAAGTGGTTGATCCCTCCCATAACATTTGAACTATGATTGCACCAGTGTACCTATCTGACCAGGACAATCCTTTTTGAAGCTCACAACATTTTCAGCTGGGTAAGACTGATAGTCCTATTTCTCCTCCAATAGCAAGCATAGTGCATTCCAGCACCAGGAAGCTAGCTAGCAGGGATGAAGCCTCCAGGCAGCATCAGATCGATTCCTCTGTGTTTTATGGCTCAAGTATGTGGTATCTTCAGCAACAGGAAAGATTCATTCTCTTAATCTTTTTATGGTATTAAACTATTATTCTAGATTTCTGGTTCAAGACAGGTAGACTACCAGCCCAATTTGTAGATGAGCTGCCGGTGAGATGGCACGGCTGGATTAAAGCAGCCTCTGGGGACATCTAAGGAACTATATCTGTATGTCCTGCTACACACTTGGGACTTCCTCACTACTCCACATGGTGTTTACACCTGTGAAACTGGACCTAGAACAATTTATCCAGTTTCAGCACCAGGAATGAACTTTGAGGAGTCGAAGTAACAAATCTAGAATGTGGAAGAGTGTTTGTGAGACAGGATCCATTATGATAACATTCATGGTTTAAAAATGTTCATCATAAGGAGTACCCTTGAATCTTTATTTTGAAGATAGACCTGAGAGCTTCCAAAATATGTTACTGTACTGGAATTGATATTAGGCTATTGTTGCTAATGTTTTTAAAACGATTTCTCTGTTTACAGTTGACATACTCTAAATATTTACAGCAAGTAGCTCTCTAAAAAATCTCAGATGAACCAAATAAATAACTTATTAAAGTGTCAGTTACATAGTAAATTATTGGGAAGATGAGAACATTTAAGAATAACCACAATATGAAAAACTCAAGTGGTTTTCTTTAAGTGGTTCATAATTTCCTTGCCTTATTACTTCCCTCTTGCCCCTTGCCCACAAGCTGCAAGTTAATAGAAAACAGGAATGTGTGTGTGTGTGTGTGTGTGTAGGGGCTCGGGAGATTACATTTGTGTATCCAAGGATTGGTTATTTTATTCTGTTTATTTGGATTTCAGGAAAGCAGGAAACACATTTAACCCTTAAACATCATGGGAATAGGTCATATAACACAGCCACAAGCCTCTCACAACAAATTAAATATAGCCAGGTGTGAGGGAAAATAAATTCCATATGCTAAAAATTATTTGAAGAGATAGAATTTCACTGGAAAATAGAAATGGAATCTGGGGGTCCTTTCATTAAAAGATTTATTAAACTGTAACATGTCCAATAGCCAGTGCTTATGTGAGAATATGGTGAAGTCACCACCGTAGCCAGAAATACAACTGAGTAAATATTCAAAGACCTTGTTCACACTAGACTTGGACTTCTACTTGCTCAAAGTGGACTTCTTTTCCTTTGCTACATTAGACCATTTACTGGGTTCTTTAAATTTTTCTCAAATGTGACAAACATTTTAGGAACTTCTTCAACCCTGAGAGAAAGCAATGTGTTCAAGATCTGGGTGTAGTAATAAGGGGAGCGGGCCCTGCTTTTCGTCCTGCCCGGCTCCCGCACGGCTAGCTTAT
>LOEQ01006111.1:42434-58248 GCA_001685075.1 Bramus lutescens
ATTAACCAATGAAAGTAACACATAGACAGATGACCCTCCTACATCATCTGGGGTTGCACGGTGGGTCCCTCTGACGAAGAGGGTTAATGGCATACTTTTCCCATGTTAGATACTTCACAGAGATAAGTTGGCTCCATTCTGACTTCACCTTTATGAGATGCCACTGCTGACCACCTCGTCCAGAAGTGGAGATGGGAGATTTAACCAATCAGTTCTCCCAGCCTATAGAGACTCAATACGGTTCTCCTGGTTTCAAAGCACTTCAGCTTGGTTGTGCTCTTTCCTAAGGGAAAGGATTTTCAGGACAAACAGAAGGCAATGAACAGTCAGAACCATGTCTCTGTGCAAAGGAAGAAAACAGAATACCACTGTGGAACAGTGAAGTGGAGATGAAGTTACTCGGCTGTATCTATCTGGCTAGGTGATTCTTCATCTGGGTGGTCATCAGCCATTCCTTATGCTCTGCCAGGGTTAAACCCTTAGGATATATTCTGTGAATGCATTCCAGTTTTATAGACAGGGAGCCTGATTACCTGGCAGTCCCAAGGTCAGACAGTTAATGAGTGAGAGGAGACCAGCTTTGCCAACCCTAGACTCTGTGCTTTTTCTTGCTTTTCCCAATAGAGGAGGGAAAATAGCCATAACCACTACACATAGGGTTGGCCTGCAAAATATACCAGACACATCCAAATCTACGGGTCCTAACCATTTCCTTCTGAACTCTAATCAGTTCCTAATTCATTTCATTTCATTCTGCTCAGCTCATAAGAGCTAATCAGAATGGCTCCAGAGGCTCCTCGAGGGATTAAGGGCACAGGAATGGGAGGAAGGCATGGCTAGCATCAACTCTCTCCAGACCCCCATTCTTATCTACTTTCGTTCTAGCACAACTTCATTTAGGCCCAAAGCACAGGAACTCATTTAAAACACTGCAATAGATTAGCTGTCAGGAGCGAAAGCATTTGCCACGTAAATATACAAAGTAAAATGTGGAAGTCATTTTGTTAAAATTAAATCTGAACAGAATCGATTGCTTCTCTTGCCACGTGGCTTTCTGGACTCATATAAACTTGTACCAAGTAGACAAAGAACCTCGGAGGTTACCTAAGCAGACTGTGAGCTGAAAGGATGACTCTTGGGGCTAGCTCTACAGATTGCGTATAAAGTGAATCCTACAAAAAGGGTCATTTGTGGAAAGGTTGGTCCCCAGGGCACAGTGCTGCCTTAAGAATTTCTAGAAAGTTTATAAACTGGGGTCTACCTGGAGGAAGTCAGTCACTAGTGGTGTGCCCTTGGGGATTATGTCTGATTTTTGTCCCCTTTGTCTGTGTCACATGCTCCTCAGGCTGAAATGTTCTTTCTCACCATGGGCTCAGAGTCTGTATCCAAGGTCTAAGGACTTCTCAATCCACGAGGCAAAGTAAGTCCACCATTCCTTTCTCTTTCTTGGGCATTGTGTCAAAGAGACAAGAACCTAACAGGGTAAGCGCACGTCCGTCTCATGTAAGCTCTGCCTATTATGATTGTCTTCTGAGTGTTTACCTGTCCAATGGTGATATAGCATGGATAGTGAAAGTTATCCAGGGTAGACAGTAAGATAGTGCTGCAGGACAGATCACAAGGTCTTACTCTGCCCTAAGTTCACCATGGGCCCCACAGTATAAGTGAGTCTGTGTTTTAATGAGTAAATGGGCTAACCGAAAGCATGTTGACTAGCGAATTGAGTTTCTGCCATCTCTGTTCTCTTAGACAGAGCACTTCCAGCTAGCCAATGTATGGGTAAACTAGGTTAAAGCTAGCGTGCAGGATGTTTCTGTATTTTTGGTGCTTATTTTTTTACTTAAAACTTTTCCTTGCAGTATATATTCGTGAGTGCTGAACATATTCCCTCCACTGTTCTCTTCCCTCTTTTTGCACCCTTTACCCTCTTGTTAGTCCCCTAAGGACAATTTCACTGCTGTTTTCTTTCCAGTATATATATACGTGTGTGTGTGTGTGTGTGTGTTCACAGAAATTTGCGAAAGAAGCAGGATGAGTTTGTTCAGAACAATGTGATGGCACAATTACAGAGGGACACCCTGACAAGGTTGACAATGGGCCCCATGTGTGAGCATCCCCAATGGCTTCACTTCATTTTCATTTGCTAATGGTTCTATGTGAGTATATAGAAACCACAGATAGAGGGAAGCAACGTGTCTTTCCAGGACAGGCTTAAATCACTTCCATGGTTTCCCACAATTACTTTAACTTTATTCTAGTTTTTTTTTTCTATCATTCCTGTTTCACTGAGGTTGGAGGTGAGAGAGAAGGTGGGATGCCTCTGAACTCCAGGTCCTCCCTCATTGCTGAGCCTCATTCTCTGCCTTGCTTCCAGAGCCATGAGACTGTGATGAAAACTACCGCCCTTTGATTGCGTCCTTTGAGCACAAAACCCCATGCATGGGAGAGGTCATAGTTTTCTGAATGCATCGTCCGGGTAGCTGATCTATCCACATAACATTTGACTTTCAACAGACTATTTCCCTTCGCTCTACTTAATAGCGCTCTCAGGCATTCCCTTCTCGGCAGCCACGTCTAACTCATTTGCTTATTTGGCAAATGTCTCGTAATAGATACAAATAGCGTAGATTCAGGTTGATATGATTTTATCAGACAAGAAAAGCACACATCTCTCTTGTAATCAGAACTGTTGAAAGGAAGTAAATCTAGGCTTCCCCTTGTTGACTCTCTCCACCATAACAGGCCTTGGCTCAGCTGTTCTAGATAAAGCTGGGGTTCGATGGAAGCTTCCCCAGTATATGATATGACTTTCCTACCTGTTCCCACACGTAGGCAGATCCTCAGCTTGGTTTAAGGCTGTGCACTGGCTCTCTAGGAACTTGTAATCACCCGCTAACAAGGGGTCCTGTGATTTTCACTCTAAACTTTGCAAATTACGTAGCTGGCCTTGCTTGGATTATACACTTTAAAACAAGCACAAGGAAATCATCGCAGAAGCAAGACAGGAAGGCAGCATTTCCTAAACACAGACACTTGTGCACTCTGCTCAGAAGCATACCCGAGATGAACAATTTGTGATCGCCACGCAGGAAATCAAGCTGTGAAAGTGGTTCCCAACTTTCGGGTCATGTCTCTGCATCAGGTATAATCATGGGGATTATAAAATGAATTCCCTGAACAAGGGATGGACTTGTAACATCATCGGAGAAATGCTTCTCAAAATCCAATGCCGATGCTTTTGTTCAGCGCTTGACTTGTTGCTTTTGGCTTCCTCCCGCAAGCTCAGACAGTTCCAGGTTCATGGGAAGCAACTGCTGAAACTCTAATGTGACGCTGTCTCCCGGTCTCCCAAACGTCCTTTCCAGCTGTGTGCCGTGTCGTTGCCAAGGCAACACGGCACCTGCCAATTGTTTTCAAGTTTCCTTAAAAATATAAACAGCAGTCTTGTTAACGAGGCATATCAAGAAATAGACTCTTTATCATGCGCAATGACATGGCCTTTTGCCTGCAGGTGTTTGCTCCTTCTGCATTTAAACCGTGCTTCAGGTTTCTGTAATTCCGAGGGGCATCCTGTCCAACCGCATTTCCGGGATCTGTCCACCGCTGGTCCATCGCCCTTGCCTCATTCCTCAAGCCTGAATACTCACTAGAATTGACTCACATAGCTGGTGTCAGATTAGTCTCCTTTGGATAAGTAATCTTCACCGAACACAGGCTCATCTCTGCAGAAGGCGAATCGGAGAGGTGGGAGGCAAGGGGAACCGAACAAGCGAACTGACTTGTTTATCTCCTTGTTTTAATCCAGCGTGCTCTTTCCCCCTCAGAGCAAGGTCTGTACCCCCAAGGCACCAAAGTCTTTAGATGGGCATTCCACACAGCTTGACCCTCTTCGCCAGACTCATAATTTCTCCTTATATATTTGCATCCTTGCCAGTTCCAAGGATGTCCATGTTCTCTCCCATCTCGAGAGTGTGCCTTCTAATTCCTTGAATTCAAGCTTCCTCTGGGGTAGGTAGATGCCTTAGTTGAGAATCTGCTGGTCTTACAAGCATACGGATCCCAGCTCAGATTCTCAACATTCACATAAAAAGCTGGGCATAGTGGTACACCTCTGTGACCCCAGCCCAGGGGAATGGGAAGGGCGAAAGGGGAGTGGGAGGGGAATGCACCGGAAGAGCCCAATAGCACACTGGGTAGCCTGCCTAGGCAGATCAATGAACTCCAGGTCTAGTGAGCCACTGTCTCAGAGAAGATGGAGAGAAACTAAAGCAGGTAATTGTCACTGGTCTCAAGCTTTCTACACTATTTTCTTCATCCTGGTCACTGCTACTTGTTTTACAAGATGCAGGTGAAATGCTGCCCTTTCCAGGAGGACATCTCTAACACTCCGAGATCCCTGTGTTGTGACTCCTCTCCAGGCTTCAAAAAATGAAAAACTACACATAACTCTATTATAATACTCATTATTTATTTGACTCCGCCATTAGGTTTGGCCAGTTTGGGAATAGTCTTCTACTTTTTTTGACACTTGGTACTCAAGGTCTGATCGTTTGATGAATGCGTGATTGAATAAATATATCAGTGGAATGAACACAAAGGATAGTTTATTATTTACGACAATGCACAATGTGTTGTGAGAGCCGTCATGGAAAAATAGCTTCCTTACTCCTTCCCTATGACTCTCTGTTCCCTTCAATCCATTTGATAATCAATGTAGCGTTTCCTTCTTAAATTCATGTAAGATGAATTCTGCCTATCATGTCAAAATAACTTCAGTGTTTGCTCTGAATGTTCTTTATACTGTTCTGGATAACACTACGCTGAATATTTTTTAAATTATTTATTTATTTTGTTTTCTTTCAAGATATAGTTTCTCTGTGTAACAGCCCTGGCTGTCCCAGAACTCACTTTGTAGACCAGGCTGGACGTGAGCTCACAGAGATCCTCCTGCCTCTGCGTCTGGATTAAAGGTATGTGCCACCATTGCCTGGTCTGAACATCTTTTTACATAGTTTGCATACAATGTTAACTGTCTTCTTGGAATAGATTTTTCTAAGTAGAATTCTTGGAGGAAGGCTGTGTACACCCACTGCTCTTGTTTAGAAAACATCACCTATGTTTTCGCTAGGATGTGTAAGAGAACCCGTTTCTGCCACCCACCCGTCTAAGGGGTTGAGAGTTTAGAAATGTCAGTGGTTTCATTTGCATTTTCCCAGTTACCAGAACATTCCCATTCCCGGATGTTTGGGGACTGCTAGTCTGGCATTTTTACTTTTATGAATTTTAGGTGTATTTTCCCATTTAGAGTTTAAGTGTCATTTATTATTAATGAATTTTATTCTGTCGTAATCTCACATGTATGTATAATGCATTGTGGGTACTCTACCCACTCTCACTTCCTTCCCACCTTTGGCAGCTACTTTCTTCCATAGAAATGTCTTTCAATTATTCTAGTATTTATGACTTTTGTGTCTCATGGAGTTTAATAGGACCTTCTGCTAATCTCGGGTTTAGACCCTGCTAGGCTCACTAGTGGGTACACAGCTGAGAGAATGCCTCTGCCCTTCACAGAACCTGTTACTAAAAGCCATGCCCTCCTGAGGGTCCCGTTTATGTGGAGTCAGCATCAGCAGGGGCAATAGTTGTTGTGAGTTCATGATTGTCATGGCCCTGTTGTGTATAGAAAATGGCCTCCTCTTCCACAATGTTCCCTGAGCCTTGAAAGGGTGGGTAGGATAAACAAGTTGCTTAGGGCTAAGCCCTCAGCTGTCTTTTATTCTTAGCATCTTGTGCAGCCAGTAGTCTCTGTAGTCTCCTCCACGACTGCAAAAACAGGCTTCTCTATCTAAGGTCTAGAGTAGCCTTTGTCTGTGGTATAAACATCAACATTTAGAAAGCAGTGTGGTGCTAAATTCATTTAGCTAAGAAGTAGTAGGAGACTCCCCTAGGGCCCAAGACTGCCTCAGTCATGTTTCTGAGTGGATTTACAGTATTAGGAAGTGCTGTGGAATATTCCTTTAACTGTGTAAAGGTGTGTTACATTTGTTTATGCTGCATTTGTTTAATGATGTAAGGATGCGTGCTTCCTTATGTAAAGACGTGTTGCATTTATTTCACCTTGCCTGCCAGGGGTCCCTGATTGGTCTAAAAAAAGCTGAACAGTCAGTAGCTAGACAGGAGAGGGATAGGTGCCAGGCGGAGTGAATAAATAGGAGAAATCTAGGCTAGAGAAAAGAATGAGAAGGAAGAGAGAGCAAGAGACAGGGCCAAGGCAAGAAGCCAGCCAGACACAGAAAAGCAGTGAAAATTATATAGAAGGAAGAAAGGTAATAAGCACCAAGGCAAAAGGTGGATAAAGAGAAACAGGTTAACTTAAGTTAAAAGAGCTGACCAGAAACATCCCCAAGCTAGGCCTAGCATCCAAAACTAATAATAAGTCTCAGTGTCATGATTTGGGAGCTGGATGGTGGCCCAAAAGGAAAGGCCTGGTACAAGGAAGGAATTCTCTTTTGTGGAATAGGCCTCAAATCCAACCAGGACTGGTACTCTTCACAGGAATTGTGACATAACCAGCTAGGCAGACATGAGGATGTTTTAAAGAGATTGTTGGTGGCCCTTATGTTGGCTATCAGACTATTAAACCAATAGATTCCCCCCGAACTTGGTTTCCCTGAGGAATCTCATGCTAGAGAAAGAGACACTCTACAGCCTGGGTGCCCAGAAAGGAACTTCAGATTCACGCAGTGTGGACAACTTGTCAGACTACCCTGTTGGAGAGACTGAAGACCCAAGAAGGACAGAGAGGACCAGACCTTGACCGAGGACTGATCAGGTTCATATAACACCATCCCCTACTTAAACCTCAACCTCATTTCACTGTTCCAAAGAGACTAGAGAGGATCTTTGAGTCTCTACGTCCCTCTTTCCAATTCAGCCACATTGAAGAAATCATTTTTACTTCTGATTGTTTTAAACTGCTAATTTGGCAGTTTAAATTGGCTTCTTAAAGTTAGGTGACAGAACCTGACGTCTTGGTATAGACAGTGACCCCAAGTTTGGTAGTAGTGTCATTATTGCACCAATGTGCACATCTTGCTGGGCAGCTTTGGTAGTTTAGTTCACAGTGTTCCCAGGTGGGAAGCCTGTGTGCACCACCTGGCACTAAGGAAGCTAGGCATCACAGAGGAAGCTTCCAGCTCTGTTCCAACTTTCACTCTCTATACTTTGCATCCAATGTGTTGGTTTCTTTAGGGTTTTATGAACTCCTTATGGTGGGCAATGAAGAGGGATGGCAAGAGCCTGTGTTGTTTTGGAGGCCTCTGGTCCTCTCTTTGACCCACAACTCATAAAGAGGCACAGGGTTATAGTTTAGTGACCCACTACTTCTGAGAATTCCATTTTCTATCTTTGAAAATTGAGTGGGTAGAGAGGTGGGAGGATCTTGGAATCACTGGGAGAAGACGAAAACATGATCAAAATATATAGTATGAAAAAATTAAATAGAAAGACCAGTAAGTACATATATTGAGAACCAACATTGCCTTTATACACTTATTAATTTTTAGATAATTTATTATATTGTGTTTCCATGAATGTTTTGCTCGCATGTTGTATGTGTGTTGTATGCATCCTGGAATTGGAGTTATGGAAGGTTATGAGCCACCATGTAGGTCCTCTGTAAGAACAAATTCTTTGAACCATGGAGCCAACTCTCTAGTCTCCTTTTATAGTTTTTATTTGGGGCACCAGGTAGTAGGTTTCTCTGTGGCTTTATCATAGCCTTCTCAGTTTGATTAACCCTCCCTGACATTATCCCTCATTATCATCTTTAAAATAATAGCAAACACATTAAAGAACCCATCAGATCCTTTATTAGCCTTATTTGAAGGGCAAAGGAGCTGAGCCTGCTTCCCCAAAGTGAGCCAATAGTGAAGACAGTCACAAAAGCCTATTCTTGCCCACTTGTGTTTGCTTTGCCTGTGTTCTGCTGCCCATCAGCCTCTCTGGTTGATAGAACACCCGTGATCAATAGCTGTAACTAAACATGAAGAGTATCCATACCACAAGACAAGTTGATATGGGTGCTTTCAAGGTAAAAACATCCCAATTCCTAGAGATGCAGTTCCCTGGGCTGCTGTTTAGCCACAAAAACACTCCTAGAAGCCACAGGGAACTCTTAGAATGGATGAAAAAAATCAGCTCTTCCGAATGTTTTCAGTAGGTGAGGCTTCTCCTTGGTCTGTGCTTTGTCGTGTCCTATGAGGGCTATGCAGGGAACCTGAGACAGCAATGAAAGAGGTATTCACAACTTTGATAGTGTAAAGCAGAAAAAATTATGTAAACAAGACAGATTATCAATAAAGCATTTAAAGTCCTAGTTTCTAAAGAGTGTGCAATACCTGAGGTGCCTGACAGTTTTCATGTTTTGAAGAATTTTAAGCTATCTGATGGAGAATGGATTTAAAATGAGCTAACTTAATCCCATTAAACAAGTACATTTGCTATTGAAACAAAAAGGAAAAACACAAATGTAGAGAAATTTGTTTTTTTAGGTTAACTAAATTTTAGCTAATAAGGCAGATAATACTTCTGAAAACTTTCCGAGTTCTTAATCGTTCTTAAGGTAGATCCTTGCTTAGAAGTGTAATAGATACTCAGATGAAGATCTTAGTATTTTCTAAGTAGTTTAAACTCTAAGAAGCCAAGCAATATCATAGCATTTTAGAAAGAATATTTTATATATGCGCTAGCAATAAACCAATGGAAATTTCCTTTGGGAAAGAGGGAATAAGGCCAGAAATAATTGTTAAATATAAAGTGGTTTCAGGAAAAGATTATTAACTCACAATTGCCCTACAGACATATATAAATACAGAGGAAGTCTGAATTCTACTGGGATTTTCATCACTTAGTCCGCAGTATTAGCAGAGAAATTTGAAATCTCCCCCATTAGCGTTCAGAGTGGAGCCCAAAGGAAATGTAAACCAGATGAAGTCTGTTTCAAGACCTGGAGCTGAAGCTGTTGGTGAGGTCCCTGGAAAACAGCAAGAACACACAGTCGTTCTCTGAGAAGTCTAAACTTACCACGTCTTGACACCAAGAGAAACGAGTCCTACTTTGGTGACCACTTGGCTTATGGAAGTACACAGTGTCCACTAGCTGATTTTGAAGCTTAATTCACTATTTCCTTGATTCCCATTGTGTTTGCTAAGAAGGAAAAATGGTCCAAGATTCTTGTTTGTTTTGCTGTGACCAAAGCTAAAAGAAGCTCGAGTGAGTTTTCGAGGTGTCTGTTGCCTGCTAAATACACATCACCCATTAGTGCACAGGGTGTGCTCTGCTCCCAGACATCTGTGGGAAAGGCAGATTAGAGGAAGAGTTTACCACAGTTGCAAGATGCTGTCGCTCCCCAGTGTGGGTGCTGCTCTCAAGGACCATACCAAGAAAGGAGAGGGAGAACGTGATGTGAAGGGAAGGGGCAGCAGTCACGGCTTCGTGTTTAAGAACGTGTCCTTCTGAAACCATGACAACCAAAGGTTGTTCAGCCACAGTGTGTAGAGGATCTGCTCTGTGCCAAGCATGGATGAGATGACGAACAGTGGTCACCAAGACAAAGTGCTTCTCACCCAGAAACAGCACCTTTAAAATGCAAAGGGAACACCAACTGGGTAGAATTGATTGATGAGGTCTGTAGAGATGACTGTAGGGGAAGCCCCTTGAAATGGGGGTGTAGCTCCTACAGCCAAGAGGTTGATGCCACCAAAGAGCCCAAGGCCACTACAGGAACAGTGTTTGTCGAAGACAGAGGCTTTAAATGGGCTTTAAACAAAGCTACAGTACAAGCACTCATTGGAACCTAGAAGCTGGCAACCAAGATGGGGTCCAAATGCAGCTACAGTGCATTATAGTTTTAAACTAGTTCCCCTAACCACTAGCCATACCAAAATCTCTGAGAGGAGAACACAATGGCACACCCACAAAGACTCTGTGGAGATGCCTTTGGTTTAGACAATTCACAGTATTGTCAGCATGATAAACATTAACAGATTTTAATATAGCCAGGAAGACTCAATCAGGATAACATCTAGGACCTATAGACTTTCTGTGCTTTGTTGGCCCCTGATCTCATTGGATTTTATGACATTTGTGCCAATAATTAGAAGGTTTCCAAGAATGATTTTCCAGCTAGCATCTCTTTTGGTATCAGCTTAGGAATTCTGTAGCCCGGATTCTATGCAGCACATGTCATTTTTTTAATGCTAAATATCTGCAAGATTGCAGCCATGAAACTGGGCCAACAGAATACCTTCTGATGCCTGGTGGCCTTACTCAGGGTACCCATCTTCCAGATAAATGAGAAACATACATCCTGGCTAGTGTCAGCCAGGGAAAAGCTGGCTTAGATATGAGGAGGTCCACTCCTTTGGCTTCATTTTACCTTTGCTTTTTAACACAACTATGGACTATTTGCCTGATTCTATTGTATTGATGTTCATAAACCAAGGAAGAAATTGAAATGTAGTAGGCCCAATTTTCACTCATGCAACTGGTACCTAAGCTTCTGAGTTCACATAAGGAGATGTGTTGTTGCTTGACTTGGGAACAAATTTTTGAACATGAGAATGTTTACAACTGCCTTCCAGTCACAGTCAAATAGACTGAGGATATTCTCATCACCGGAAAAATTCAGAATGAGAGTAAGGTTTCCTGGGGTTATATAACACCTAAAGTTCTACAGAGTAGTTTGTATACGTGCATGAGTGTGTGGCTTTACAAGCAGCGATTTGCAAATATAACAATAGTTTGTATCCATCTTCTAAAAATTACTAGTATCTAAGTGGTGGGTATTCTCCTGTTTAGGTTGAGTTCTTCTGTGGAGAAGGATGCTACCATTTTGGACTAGGTCCTTTGCTGTGCTCAAAGCTCTGTGTTATCACTTTTGCTTGCAAGATGCATTTCTGCGGCAGAGCTTGTGACGGCGCGAGTCATTTAATGAGTTATCAGCAAACACGAAAAGAAAAAGAACTTTGATTGAATTTCATAAGCTGCTTAAGATTCCTGTGTTCTTGGATTGCAACGAATGTTTACACTTCTGCTAATAAAATTCTATCATGCAGGTGACAGGTACCAATTAATGGCAATCATGAAGCGTGCGCTTGCTTTCTGTCTTCTCCGAAGCAGAATCTTTAAGCTGGTTTGCTGAGTGGCATCTGGCATGGGATAACTTTGATCTTCAGCAGTTTCCACAGCCTGTGGGATTTCAGCCATTCCAATGTGAGAGAAACGGAGGAAGTGGAAAATGACTTTAGGTGTGCATTGAAGCGTGAAGATCAACGTGTGCTTCTAGCCTCTGAAACAGCGATATCTATCTTAGCAGATGAACACAAACCATGGAAGCAGGCAGACCTGCTCATGTAGACTAGCTCATATGTAGGAATATCTGTTTCTTACTCACCTGAACTTTTAGCAGGTATCTCCCATCAGAGGTCCTACTCTAGTAAAGCTGCCAGGAAAACTCAAGCACCTTGGTCCAGCTTACTGCCTCTCCATCCTTGTTACCTTCAGCCTCCAGGCTGTGGGTCCACTTCTCAAAACAGTTGGCCTGGAAGTAGCCCACATGGTTTCTGCTTATTTACCATTGAGTAAATTCATTTACACCTGATCTCACGGGAAGTCGAAAAATATAATTAAGCCTAGCGTGCATATGTCAGAGAAAATAAGACTCTTGAGGAGGTAGGTATTTTCATAGTAATTATGTATGGTTCTTGCTATAATCAAGCAAAATGGGTTTACTCATTGGTGAATACAAATCTGATAAACACAGCCAGGAAATCAAGTCAGGCTTGTTTCGTGGAGCAAGGAGAGCTTGCTGGTGTTTTTCCAGTGCAGTACTTCGCTGAACAAAGCTAGCAGGGGGCCTTTCATTTTTATTTTAAATTAAAAAAAATATACACATGTATACATTTAGAGAAGAGTCACCACCATGTGTAAGAGTGGGGATGTTGCTGAGCATGCTCAATTTGGGATCATACATTCTACATTCAAATCAGTGGAATGCCTGTAGGTGGCTGACATTATCATAAGCACAGTTTTCTATGGGTCACCTGAAAGCCACTGGTAGCCTTTGACATCCTGTTGCCTGAAGGCAACGAGTTACAAATTGAGGAAGGAGTCAGATCACACATTCTAGGATGATAAAATCCCAACTTCATGTTGCTGCTTGCCAGCTAAGACCAAACTAGTAGCAGAGCAACTAGTAACTTTCCAGGAGGTTACAGACAACCCAGGGCCAGGGCAGCTTTCACCTGACCACACAACTAAATAGGAAACTGATGGCAATAAATTCAGTATGTCCTCCTATGTGAAACCTACCCCTTGAGCTTAGGGTGGCACAGAACAATCTCTGAGCGACTGTAAAACTCCAGCAGACAAGAATAATGGGTGGGCGTCTGGCTCTCTGTTTCCACCTGGGCCTGTCTTTGTTCTTTAAGGGGTCAGTTCACAGTGACTGTATTCAAAGCTCGCTTATGGCCAGAATGATGGCTCAGTAGATAAAGGCAAGTGCCTGATGACCTGAGTTGGACCTCCAGACCTAATCAAGAAAGGAGAACGGAATTTCTCAACTTGTCCTCTTACATCTACACACAGGTGTGAACTCAGGGCTCTCTCTCCCCACAATGTGAAAAGAATAAATAGGGGTTGAGGAGAAAGAAGGTTTGATGGCTAAGAATATTTGCTGCTCTTGGAAAGAACCCAGATTTGATTCCCAGCCCTCATGGTGACTCACAACTGTCTGTAACCTTAGTTCCAGATCTGATATCCTCTTCTAACCTCCACGGGCATCAGGCATACATGTGGTGTGCACACATGCATGCAAACAGAACACTCATATGCATGACATACAAATAAGTATGTCTTAAACAGCAACAACCAACCAACCAATCAAAGCTCACCATCTGTCCTTTCTTCTGTCACCCTGTCTGAGAGGGTGTCCCAATCTTCACTGTTACACTCAGCTGTTGGGGAGGGGTATTACAGTTTCCTGGAATACTCTATACTTCTAGCTGTTGCGTTAAAACAACAACAGTTAAAACACCAATAGTCATTTAAACGGCAAAAGCCCTTGGTCACCATAGCTAGCTGGCATAGCACTTATTGCTGCAGATACCAAACACTTGGGTTTCAGGACACAGAGAAATTAGTCAGGGATTAACCAGCTTCTTCCTTACTGACCCATTTTCATAGTGCCAAGAGGTGCAATGTGGGTTTCTGAGGGAGAAAAGACATCAATGATCTGACCAGCTTTGGACCCTGCATGCTACAGTTACAGTACCAAACTGCCAGGCAGGATGCGCCCATGCTACAATAGCGACATGAACGTTACGGCAGCAACCACACTTTCTGATTGGATTTGAGGACTGCTCCAAAGGAAGGTGTTTATACCTGGTCCTGTAAATTTGGTCATAAGCCTACAACTTAGGAGGTTATGGGTCCTGGGTGAAACTACTGTTACTGTTTTGCTAAATAGTCATGCTAAATTTCTAAATATTTATGTCTATCCCTGTGGATTTGCTCTCAATCTTGGTCAGAGGAACATCTTTTAGAAATGGAAATCAGTTAATGCAGATGCACTCTATGAAACTGCTGAAAGTAAATGAGTGTGAGCGTCCATTTGTCATAGGACACCAGTGTGAATTTCCATACCCTTAGAATCAGGGACTTCAGTGTGAGTTCCCATACCTGAGACTCAGGGACATCACAGAAGGGAGGGCATAAAGACTAAATGAGCTGGAGGGTGGGGAGGAGTATTGTGACATGCTTTCTTCTGGAGGTGATGTGACCACTGTACCCATGAGCTCTCAGCTCCAAAGTTACCTGAGCAAGGTCAAGCCAGTCAACTTTTTAGCACAGATGGGGAAGGCCTCAAGAGTCCTACCCCTAGCAGAGGTACTCTTGACGACTGAGAGCTACTGGGGGAGGGAGAGTCACTTTCCTTTGAGAGTGTGTGATAAGTTACTCATGTTCTAGTGGATGACATGTCAAAGTGGCTGTGGGCAGCACTAATTGGATTCAGTGGGAGAGAGAGAGAGAGAGAGAGAGAGAGAGAGAGAGAGAGAGAGAGAGAAAGGAAGGAAGGAAGAGGGAGGAAAGGAGGAAGGCAGACCTGTAGTTGCCAGGTTGGACACATTAACGGGATCAGGGCTATTGAAGAGTGGGAGTGGATTTGATGTAAATACACTGTAAATATCTATAAAATTCTTAAAAAAATAAGCAAAATTATTAAACATATAAAATAAATAAAGGGGCCACCCCATCTGTAAGCACCAGTGAATGCCCCTAAAGAAATGCCTGGTGGCTAAAATATGAAGCATATTTTATATTGGGCTTATCACTGGTATGAGGTCAGACCACACAGACCTCCTGTGAGCAGGAGGTAACAGCAAGCATAAGTTTTCTGGGATCATATTTTAGATTAGAGTTTGTCTTAACAGCTCAGTTCTGTACTCAAATGAGAGATAGGATCATAGGTGGTTCTATTCTAGGAGCCCTTCACATGCACGAATATAATTCATTGAATGATACAATTTCACTTCATATATGTGTGAATTCATTTAGAATACACATTTCTGTGCATATGTCAGGTGAATATTTATACATTCACATAATATTATGTCTATATGATTTTCACGTACAGCTAATATAGTATAATGTAGGTGTGAGGTTCCTGTCACAACTTATTTCAAATATTTGGTAAATTACCCTGCTGTGAATTCTTAGCCCGCAAATGTGTTTATCAGACTTGGGAACTCATTGTGATGTTCAGTCATCCATGGACCATGAGAATCTGCATTTCAGCCTCCGAGTCTTCTGTTTGGTGGAGAGTTGTGCCCACTTCTCTCTGAATCTCAATCGTAGGCACCTCAGGGGTTGAATCACATCATCTGCAGTGTGTAGAGAAAGGACTCAAAGAGAGCTTGTGTGGACCTGTGACATGTGTGACATGACCTATGAAGATGGGCAGTGAGAGAGCTAACCTACATTCCCGCTCCCTACATTGTTGTTTGAGATCTATGCAAGGCAGCAGAGAGGTTAAGGCCATTGTCTTCAAAAGCTCTTCTGTGGGCTGAGAGATGGCTGAGCACTTCCTGCTTTCCACAGCAGCCTTCTGGAACTGAGCTGGAAGCTTCCTCTCTAATGCCTAGCTTTTGTGGTACCAGGAGGTGCTACACGGGCTGCTGAGAAAGAAAATGCATCAGTGGTCTGATCAGTTGTGAGTCCTATGAACAGCAATACCACCTTCTGGTCATGCTATGTATGCCTGCACAATAGTGGCAGGCCTGTGGTGGGAGTAACCGACAACGCTATGATCAGCTCCGAAGCCTCTTCTACAAGTGAGAATTCACACAGCTGGTATTGTAAACCTGATCAAAACCCTGATGTCTTAGTCTTTTGGGATGAATTTACTAGTGTTGTCAGGGCTCCCAGATGTCTTCCAAAGGCTGGTTTATAGCCACAGACAAGTCCTATTCCCACACTTAGTCTCTGAAGCTTATCTTCAAGATGGACTATGGTGAAGGCAGAGGTACATGGCTGCTCACAGTGCTGAGAACCCGTGGACAGTGGGAGTTGAGCTGTAACATAACATGGCAATTAGAACACTGCTAAGGCCCAGGGATTCCTGGGGACAAAGGTGTGGAGACAGTTTAAGAACAGGAAGATATGGAAAAGGACAGTGAAATGCTGTCTGTTGGGTATGGCACAGCCAATTTCTTTATAACCCCATAGCAGCTTGGCTGCCTGTACTGGGCCTACA
>LOEQ01006111.1:58274-76605 GCA_001685075.1 Bramus lutescens
GTGTGTGTGTGTGTGTGTGTGTGTGTGGGTCTATTGACAGTCAATCACGAATCAAGGAAGTGCTCATGCCTAGCTTCTCTGCTGAATTATTGGCCACTGATGGGGTCTAGGGGAGGGCAGTTATTCCTTTCAGTAGTGTACCCAATGAGGAGCCCACCAGATTCCAGTGGGTGGTTCCAAGTCCACGGTCACATAAATGAGTCTGGCTAAACTCAGTGCATCTAAAAAAAAAANGTGTGTGTGTGTGTGTGTGTGTGTGTGGGTCTATTGACAGTCAATCACGAATCAAGGAAGTGCTCATGCCTAGCTTCTCTGCTGAATTATTGGCCACTGATGGGGTCTAGGGGAGGGCAGTTATTCCTTTCAGTAGTGTACCCAATGAGGAGCCCACCAGATTCCAGTGGGTGGTTCCAAGTCCACGGTCACATAAATGAGTCTGGCTAAACTCAGTGCATCTAAAAAAAAAACTCAAAATAAAATAAAATATGAAGGTAGATGTCACAATTTTATTTATGTCGTTGTGATAAATCATTGAATAAAGCAACTTGATCAGGAAAGCGTTTATTATATCTCACACATTACAGTGCATTGTCGGTGAAGCCAAGGCAGGAACTTGAGTCAAGAACTGCAGCAGAGACCAAGGAGAAATGCTGATTACGGGCTTGCTTTCTCTGCTTTCGTCAGCCTGGCTTCTTATACAATTCAGGGCCACCTGCTCAGGGGTGGTGCCGTTCCCAGTGGGGTGGTACCTCCCACATCAATTATTAATTTAAAAAAATACCCTGTAGGCATGCTCACAGGTCAATCTCATGAAGCAGTTTCTCATTTGAGGTTCCCTATTTCCAGGTGACTCTACTTGACCAAAACTAAGCAGCACTGTGGAAAGAGACATTGGGGAGAAGTGAGTGTAATAGGGATGTTATTAGGTAGCAGACTGCAGTAATGACAATACACTTGCAGGCGTGGTGGCGCACACCTTTAATCCCAGCATAGGGGAGGCAGAGGCAGGCTGATCTCTGTGAGTTCGAGGACAGCCTGGTCTGCAAAGCGAGTTCCAGGACAGCTAGGACTGTTAAACAGAGAAACTCTGTCTCAAAACCCACCCCCAAAAGCATATACTTTATACATGTTTGAACAAACTCAATAAAAGAATAAAAGTTACGTTTTTAAAAAGCCATGCTGGAGTTCCACTGGAAGGACTACATTGAACTCAGGCAGTTTCCTGCCCTAACTTAGTCCAGGCTGCATGAATAGCTGTGCCTTTCTCCTAGAGACTCCATTTTACAAGCAGCTTTTCATTCCGTTTCGAGGATGGGAGACGTCTTTGCTAGACATGTGAATGGTACAATGTGTCTGACACCAGGCCACTTCCACATGACTTCAGGGATTTGACCTGGTAAGGGGTGGTGAGCAAATGAAGAAATAACAGACAGACAGACAGACAGACAGACAGACAGACAGACAGACAGACAGACAGACAGACAGACAGATATTACCTAGGATTGGGTAGACTGGGGTCTCTCATTGTTGTGGAAGCAAGAATGAGTTTACTATAAAGAGTTGATCATCTTAGGTGGGCTTATTGTACACAGATGATCATGGAAACAGGGTTATTGTACACAGCTGATCATGGAGGCAGGGTTATTGTACACAGTTGATCATGGAGGTAGGGTTATTGCACACAGTTGATCATGGAGGTAGGGTTATTGTACACAGTTGATCATGGAGGCAAGGTTATTGTACACAGTTGATCAAGGAGATAGGGTTATTGCACACAGTTGTTCATGTTAGGTGGGCTTATTGTACACAGTTTATCATGTTAGGTGGGCTTATTGTACACAGTTGATCATGGAGGTAGGGTTATTGTACACAGTTGATCATGTTAGGTGTGCTTATTGTACACAGTTGATCATGGAGGCAGAGTTATTGTACACAGTTGATCATGGAGGTAGGGTTATTGTACACAGTTGAACACAGTGGCAGCGTTATTGTATTCACTTGAACAGGGAGGTGGGGTTATTATCCACAGATGAAAAAGGAGGCAGGGTTATTGTATACAACTGAACAAAGAGTTAGGTTTAGTTAGTCTCAGTAGAAGCAGGCTCTGGAGAGCAGCAATCTTCAGGGTGTAAACATCCATGGGGGAATAAACTACAGAAGACATTTTCTGTGCACACTATTAATATCCATGCATGGGACTGAGGAAGCCTGTACCATCCCTGAGAGCCTCACCCACTAAAGCTTTCTTCCCCACATGGAGTTGAAGCATTGGAATCCGGTACATGTCCATGCCCACGTCAACAACACACACTCAGGAGTTCACTCACAGCTTCTTTTCTTCCCTACAAGACCACCCACATGGCACAGTGTAACAAATGACCTATTCCTGGGAGTAGGAAGGGTGCCAACCTATACATTTATTAAAGTAAACTGAAATTGTAACTACATATGGAATAAATTCATATTAGGTAAAATAGGCTTGTGAATGTCTCAGATACATCAGACAAAAAGAAGGGTTTAGCTTCCACATCTGGACCCCACAAAGAGGTAGACTCCAAGATGGCAATGGCCCCGCTGAACACATGGAACATGAATCAAAGGACCAATAGGCAGAGAAGCCCACTGTCCTGAGGACTCAGCTTAGCCTGGACCCTGCTGTTGATGAAGCCTGCTCTAACTGCTGCTTACTTGCTTACCTGTTTCGACAACTACATCGGACGAGATTGACGACGAATGAACGAATGGACATTGCTGTTGATGTAGCCTGCTCTAACTGCTGCTTACTTGCTTACCTGTTTGCCTGTTTCATCCTGCCAGCTAGCCATCTGCCTGGCTCATTCATCTAGACCAGACCCTGCACTTTATTCCCTTCAGCTCTGCTTCAGTCTGTGGCATAGCAACAGCAGTAGCAGCAGCAGCAACAATAGCAGCAGCAGCAGAAACAGCAGAAGCAGCAACAGCAGCTTGATCTCTACTAACTTGATATGGGATGCTGCAAATATATTCTATTATCATTGGTTAATAAAGAATCTGCTTTGGCCTATGGTAGGGAAGAATATAGCTAGGTGGGAGATCCAAGCAGAGAGAGAGGGAGAAAGAAGGCAGAGTCAGGTGTTTCTGGCCCTAACTGCTTCCTCGGGGGAGGGGGTGAGAAGGCGCAGAGTCAAAGGCATAGACCCCAGGAGTCAGGTAACAGACAAACAGCAGACTTATTTATTCAACAGTAGGGAGAGCCTTCAGTTAACCGTAATCCCTAATGCCACAATTTGACCATGGCTCTGTAGACACAGACTTATGGAGATGGAACACCAGTCGCTAAAGTTTATTTTAACATTGTGTGCATCCATGGACTCATTTGTGCTTAAGACAGCTCTTTTCAGGATGTTTATCCGTTCTCATTTTTCTCCCTCCAGTCTTGTTTTCCTGAACTTTATGTGTTTTATTGCTCCCCGCATGCAGAGGAGAAGGTAAAAAGACTGCAAGTTAGGCAGTGCGCAAGCGATTGTACTTCGGAGTGACTTCAGAGAGTGCACCTCACTGCAGCACACATTTATACTGTGGATGAGAGTCCGTGTGTAAACTTAGTGGTGCTGTATTAGCTCAGTGTGCGGTGATGCTAAACACATGGGGGTTTGGGGAGCTGGAACTGATGAGCTAGGGTTGGTGGGCGAAGAGGAGCCCAGAAACCCACCAGGGTATGGAATCCACAGGAAAGGGAAAGGCACAGATAAAGGTGACTGAAAAAGCGCCAACTGTGATTTTTCTCAGATAAAACCCACCTCCTTATGCATGCTTAAATATTTAGCAAGGCTTAGCGGGAAAAGTGTGGGATGGATGTGAAGAAAGCAAAAAGAGGCTGTGTGAACCACATGTGTGGCCAATAAAACGAAGGGATGTGAGTGAGCCCAAGTGAGCCACCGAACTAGTAGAGTTGTACCTGGTGATCCATGGGACACTGGTTCTGAGATGGGAACGAGCATCTACTTAGCAGACCAGACCTCACCTATACCCGTGACCCTTTCTCATCGCTCTCGTGAGAGGGTGACAGCGCTACCCCTGCTGGGGTGTACAAGTCCCAAGAGACTAAGGCAGTGGTTTTCAATATTTTTAATGCCGCAACCATTTAATATAGTTTGTCATGTTGTGGCGATCCCCAACCATAAAATTATTTTCACTGCTACCTGATAACTATAATTCTTCTACTCTTATGAATTGTAATGTAAATAGCTGTGTTTTCTTATGGTCTTAGTTAACCCACAGGTTGAGAACCACTGGAATAGGGCATCAGATGCCTGGACCTTGAAATACCCTTTTTTCATTCCCAAGACTCTTACCGTGCCACAAAGACAAGGATGACTGGGCCTGAGACAAAAGCACCCCAACAAAGATCACTAACTGCTCATCTGGGCATTAGAAGTTAATCAAACTATTATCTTGTAGAAGGGAAGTGTTTTCCTCAATGCATTTTCCATCAGTGCTTCCTCATGCAAGGCACAGAGAAAAGTAATGATGCCTCTGTCTCTAGAGCCAACTTGTGAACCCCCCTTTGCTTGATGAAAGAAGTGTGTCTCAGAATACTCTGAAGAGAGTGAGCCCTCTACGTACAGCCACTAGGCCTTCAAAGCTGTGCTGTTGACCACACATATGAGCCACATGAGTACATCCTTTACCTGATGTTTTCAGCCAGCAGGAGCACCCAGCTCAGCTTATCCAGGTGAATGCTGACAACATGGAAGTTCTCATGGCCACAGTAAAAGACGGAGTCAAGTCTGTTAGCCTGGGCTGAGCTCCTGGGGTTAACCCAGGCATGTCACTGATGGAAAGGCAAAGTAATTAATGTGTACAAGGGCACTGGCATACATTTGCCACAGCCTGTGTCAGTGGGGCCCCTATATACAGAGAGGGAACTCCTCACATCTGCCAAAATAGAATCAAAACCAGAAAAGATCCTGGCCCTACTAGAGACCATATGGCTGTAAAGAAAAGTAACCATTGTCCACTACAAAGGCATCAAAATGGCAATCCCCCGACCAAGGGAGCAGGACAGCAGACTTGACAGCCTGGAAAGTGGCCCCAGACCCAGTGGGGCCTCTGCCTGAAGCTGAATTGCTCCAGCGCCCAGCCTAAACGCAGGAAGAAACTGAATGTATAAAAAGGAAAGATGCCGAATGGAAGGCAAATGAATGGTGGTTTTTGCTGGACAAGAGACCTGTTCTCCCTGCCATTAATGGAAGACAGATATCATTTCCAAACTCTCCCAGGCTATCCATCTGGGCAAGGAAGACTGCTAAGTGACTCAGGCCCATGATATTACAATAAATTTGGGATGCCTGTCTGCCTGGAGTCTTAAAATGACTCATGGCTAAAGTCTCTCTAAATCTGGTAAGGGTCCTAAATGTTGGTTTGAATCTACATTGTGCCTAAATCCCATAAGGCTCAAGACAGGTAAACTAAATATGTCCTTGAGAGCAGTGAAAATTGGGCTGACCTCCTACCCTTCTAGGGTCAGATACCCTTTATATTGAGAAGCTCACAGGACACAAACAGTTTTCACCCTCGTCCTGGCAACAAACCCACTGGACAGTTGGAAAGGCTTCATCGCCCCTCTGAGCCTGCCCACAAGTCTTAGCCTGGTGACCTTATAGGGATAAAGAGAATCCCAAGACAGAATCTGGAGCCAATGGAAAAGGCCCATAACCTGTGGTTTTTCACCCCTGCAGCAATGGAGGTTGACAGTGTCACGACACACCCAGTTGAAGGAGGCTACAGAAGATAATAACAGAAGGGTTGTCACCGGGTCCTCCAAACCCCTAAAGGTAAGATGACTGACATAGGTCCTATAATTATGGTTGTCCTTCTTTGTCTTTTTGTTTTCCTCATGGAAAAAGCCCCAAGTCCCCTTGAGCCAGGACTTTGGGTATGAGAACTAAAGAAGACTCGGGACTGGGAGCTCACAGCCAGTTTATCCACTGAGACCCAACCCACCTGCCAGGTAGATTTCTGTAAAACATTACATCCAGAGTCTACTGGGAGATGGTTCACTTGCTCCTGGGGAGGAGTGTGCCTCTGGGGCTTTGGACCCTCCGGTGAAGAGAAGCAGCTGTCCAGTTGACAACCTCCAGAGCTGCCAGAACCCAGGTGAATACCATTGTGTTCAGTGGGGATGTGAAAGTGAGTCCACCTGGGGGCACACTGATCCCCTCCTAGTCCTAGAAAGTAAGCCTACTTGTGGTCATGGGCAATGCAATTCTATATCCATACAGGTTAGGACCTAGCGGGAAGCCAAAGGTCATTATTGGGAAACCTGGGGAGTCAGGTATTATACCTACATGGTCCAGATCAAGGCAAGAACTTTATTTTCTGAAAGAAACTTGTACCCAGAATCATCTGGCCCATCGGCCTAAACTAGCCTGTCTTGCTACCCCCTGAGTATGAGTGTCCTAATGTGGCAAGTGCCAAAATCCAGTTTCTCCAGGAATTCCTTTGGTTCCCTCAAAGTCAAAGGTCCTGGAGGCAGCCTCTCAGTGTTTAGGATGCTAGAAAGAGTGGGTCAATCCCTTACCTATTCTCAACCTGACATAGGTCAGTACCGCTAACTATGCCTGGACCCCAAGAGCCCATATTATGCTGGGATTGGAACGTATCAAACAAACTTACTTCCAACCCCAACAGTTGTAAATGGGGACCAACTTAAGCACATTCTGGGGTGACTCTGGAGAAGGGAACCTGTTTAGTCACTAAGATAATCCCTGATGCAGATTTCTGTAGCTCTACACAGCAGGTTAATTCTGGGAATGGCAGTCAAGTGTATTTCCAGACCCCAGCTTCTACCTAGCTGGCATACACTAAAAAAATTAACCAAGTGCATGTCTTCTGAATTGCTTTCAGTGGAGGAGACCCCACTCCTTGTGTCCTTGTGTATGTTATTCCATATGAGCTTATCTGTAATGGGGAAGAGGGCAGGACCCACCTAACCTAGTTTCTGGGCTTCCCCATGTCCAGTGAGCTATCCCCATTTTCGTTTCCCTGTTAGCAGGGCAGGCATCAGTCGGTTCTGCAGCAGTGGAAACTCCACCCCTACTAAGGGCAGTAAAAATTTTAAGGAACCCAGTGCTCACGTAGACACAGACCTGGGTCATCTAGAAAATTCCATTTCAGACCTGGAATCTCAGTTAGATTCCTTATCCAGGGTTGTTCTTCCGAGTCAAAGAGAATTAGATCTCCCTTTTATGATGGTACTGGGAGAAGCTTGTAGCTTCTATGCCAACTGGTCAGAGATAATTAGAGAAAGTTTAGCCATGGTCAGTAATGACCTTCAGGAAAAGCAAAATGTCAAGAGTCTAATAACTAGCACCAATCTTTGTTTCCCCTGTCACTCTGCTTACGGTCATGACTGGGTCATGACCTTTGCTCCTAGCTCTCAATAATGGACCTTGCTTTCTCAACTGCCCACTAAGTTATGTAAAACAGAGAATTTAGTTCTGCTCAACTTTGAATGCTAAGGAGGCGATATAAGCCCTGCTCTCAGATGAGTTCACAGTTTGATTCATGCCCATAGAACCAGTGGGGAATGTAATAGGCTCCCAGCCCCAGACCGTAGTCGCACAACAGACACTATGATACAAGTGCTACTCAGGTATTGAAACCTAATACATGGGCAGCAACAGCTGCTGAAACAAGCATACAGACCTAAATGTAGCTCAAATAATAAAAACCCAAAGACAGATATTGGGGTTCAACCTGATGATCAGAAAAACAAAACAGCCAGCAACTGACTCTTATCAAAATGGCGATCCTGCCTCCAGGAATCCTCAGAATGAGACTACGTCTGAGACCTGCCTCCTCCAATCATAATTTCCTCTCTAGTGCTGGGATTAAAGGCATGCACCACCACTGCCCTGGCCTTTATGGTTAGTGGCTGCTGGGATTAAAGGTGTGTGCCACTGCTGCCTGGTCTGTACAGTTGACCAGTGTGGCTCTTCTACTCTTTGATCTTCAGGAAAGCTTTATTTATGAATGAAATATCATGAATATCAAATGAAATATCACTTCACCGAGTCCATCAAAATCCATAGTTTTGGGAAAGCCCATAAATGTGCTAACCTTGCTTTTTGGCTTCTGTAGTTGTGTTTCTGGCTAGCTGTTCTTGCTAACTATGGTGTGTCACCAGGACGTGTTTTTTTTTTGTGCTTAAAGTCTCACCCTGAGACCGGGGCTCCAGGCACCCAGTGTGGTCACTGGCAGGCTAATAAAAACTTTCTATTAGCGAGAACCTGTGTCCGAGTAGTTTTCTCTGCTGGATTCCTCACACCAGGATAGTGAAATGTGGATGCCCTATTTACATTGGGCTCTAGAGAAATTTCTATGATCATGAAAATTTAACATGGCTCATTCCTCTTTTGGAAAGTACCCCAAAGCCCCAGTTAAAATACTATATTTTAGGGGTTCAAGAGATGGCTCAGCTACCAAGAGCATGTACCAGAGAGCTTAAGTTTAATTCCCATCACTTGGCAGGCAGCCCACAACTGCCAGTAATTCCAGATCTTGAGAATCTAGCACCTCTGGCCTCTGCATACACTGCCATTCCTGTGTCCAAACCCAAACAAAGAATACACATAATTTACAATGAAATAAAATCACAATCTCTTTTAGAAAAATACTGTTCTCTGTAAATACTATTGTCTCTAGGTATTTGTGAGGGATAGGTTGCCAGACACTCTATAGATTCCAAATATGTAGATGCTCAAATCATTTATATTAAGTAGTAAGGAATTTGTAGACAGCTTTTGCACACCGTTCTGTATATTAAAGTATCTCTAGATTGCCTACATATATACTATGTAGTTCTTGTTATACTGTTTGTTTAAGGAATAATGGCAAGAGGCAAAAGTCCATGTCCAGTATAGAAAAAAATTTACTTTTACCTATATTTTCCAAATGTTCTTAATTGCTACAGAGAATAGGCTATTTTCTATGAAAACATAAGAACTTGGGATATAGAGATTACATGACACTCTGGAAGCGATCATACATATAGCAACTGTAAGAAAACAACTGATTAAAAAGTTCTGGGCCTTTTGGCTAAGTCCAGGTGAAATGAGCGGCATCATTTCTTTTTTTTCCAGACAATAGTTGAACGGCGTCAACTGCACCGGTCCTTCATATTCCTTATAACATGACATCTAGCCTTTCTCAAGCATAGGGAAACAACAAACCACAAAGAATAATTCATTCTTAGAAATGAGTGTTATGTTTTCCAAATCAAGCAGCTGACAGAGCATAGAGGACAAACCTACACATGAGAGTCAAACTTGGGTCTGTTATGAATTCCAGAGCCATGGGGCCCAGGAAGAGCTTCTTCCAGGGGTCATACAGAGAACCCAAGCTCCTCTTATAGAACACAGATGCTGTCCTGGAAGAAAGCAGTCCTGATCAGAAGCAGTGTAGCATCTACCGTCATATCTGTCTTGTGACCCCCACTAGGCGGCTAGGATTTCCTGTTTGTTGACCCTAGAAATCCAAAGGATTCTAAGTTGGCCCATAAACTTGCCTCCTCCTCATACCCCACTAACCAACAAGAGTGTGTAGGAGTTAAACCGGGTAGCACGTGTTTTGTGGTTTTGCTGTTGTTAATTAAAGACCGAGGTCAACATCCTGAGTAATAAGAATGGCTGAGCTATCCCTCTAAATAATAGATCTGATGGAAGCAAGCATGAATTCATTGAGTGAGATGATCTGATGGAAGCAAGCATAAATTCATTGAGTGAGATAGATGGCAACAGGAGAGTAGGGTTAAAAATGTGAGGGCAGCTGTGTTATTATAAAAAGAAGTAGGCAGCTGGATCCCATAGGACCCGAATCTGGTCAGTGACCCGGTAGACTCAAGTTTACAATTGATGGTTCAGTGTTAGGGAATACAAAAACCACAAGCAATTCTGCTGGAAGGAGTCACTGACTTGTTTTAAAACGGTGACCTGGAGTCAACCAAAAGCACAATTCCACATCTGAGGGTAATTTTTAAGAGGGAGTATCAGCTGAAGGGTAATATTTTAAAGAAGATAGAAACTTGCTTCACGTCACAACAAAATGAGCATGCGGCGAGGATTTGTTTTAACTCACTGAGTGAACTGAGCAAAATGTGACAATTAGTTCAAAAGAAAGTTCAGAGAAACACACATTTCTATATGTATATGCGAATAAAGAATGTTAAAGTGACTTCACAAATGAATGCAGAAATGTCTATTTATAAAATTGAGGAGACTAGGGGAGCAAAACAGGTGCTCAAAGGAGGTGGCAAAGAACAGGAAGCAGAATTCTCTTCCAGGATTCCTAACTCCAGCAAGAGCGTTTCCAGGGTTTCTGTTTTGAGTCCCAATCCCACTGACTAGTTTCGGTCTTCTGTTCTCATCAGCAGGGAGATTGTAAGTTCAAAACTTGCTGTTTTCAAGGAGAGCCTGGGAAGCTAAGTAAGACCTGTCTGGAAAGAAAGAGTCAAAAACGAACTGGGGATGTCCCTCAGTGGTAGAGAGCTTTCTTAGCATACAGAGACCATAGATTTAACCTTAAGAATCGGAAGAATCAAAAAGACAAACAAGAAGGTCATCCCAAACCCAAACAAACAAACATGAAATTTGAGACAACAAGATCATCTAATGAACTAACTCTACAGGAAGGAGCCACTAGCTTGTTTGAAAACAGTGATGTAGAGTCAATTAAAAACAATACCCCATGTTTGCAGGCTACTTTTAAGAAAGGTTGTCTGCTCAATGATAATGTCTTAAGGAAGATAGAATCTCTAGTTGAATTTTCATGACAAAATAAATTGCCAACCCATTGTGGTCTTAATTGGTTCCTTTTAGAGTTCCACACAGTGCTTGCCATTTTCCCTGACTTTTGCAGGTAGCTTGTAGAAAAAGGTGTGATAGGAGAGAGAGTGCTAAGGACCTGTCTCTTGTCAACTTTGACAAAACTTTATGGAGAGTATCTTCTGCTCAAGGCAGCCTTCTGGGTTAAACAAACACACCTGGAGGCTTTGAGGATTTCCTGTTTGCCAGCACAGGGACTTCGTATCCAAGTAGAGAATGTTCTACTTGTTATGGTCATTTTAAATGTTGCGGAGGAGGCTTATTATAGGAGCCTAGAACTTTCCATACAGAAAGCTCTTTAGTGGCAGGCCATCTCCTGAGCACATTCCGTTCTAGGGCCGTAAAGACCGTGATCTAAGAAGCTCATAAGTATGCTCCATGAGCCAAGTTTACTAGAATGTCTAAAAGATTGGAGTCAGAGCGGCTGTGTGACCAAAGCCTTCCACACGTTTTTACCTGAGACATAAGTCCTAATCTTAGCCTATACAATGCAGAACTTTCTCGCTAAATGTGCCTGTCTAGCTCAGCAGCTAACATATGTCCAAAATCCATTTGGCTTCACCTGCACGTATGTCACATTGTTTTCTCTACAGACGTCTGCTCTGCGTCTGCGGACTCTGCCTCTGAGTCGTTAAACACAATGTCTGTCACCTCTAGACAGTTTTGTTTGGCCTGTGTAATGTTCTTTTGACTTCCCTTACTTCTAACATTTAGCATAATGTGAACCTTCAGTTTAGAGAACTTTCTAATTTCTAATTTCATTTTCTGATTTATGCAACCTGAAAATGCTGGTCCCTCAACAGCAAGTTGATTTTCTTTTTCTTTTAAAGTTCTCTAAATTGAAGGCTCACAGTGTGTTAAATGTAAGGAAACTGTCCATCAAGGAAACAGAGAGACATTAATAGATGCCTACAAGAGAGTAAGCAAAAAAAGGAAAAAAAATAATGTGATGAGGGCCTTCTAAAATCATATGTTGAGCATAGGTTAAGGGGTCATTTAGTCCTCTGCCAAGTTGAATCTTCCCAGAAGCATGAAATTATCTGGTTTAATAATCCCCACATACATAACTCAAGGCTCCATCAGATTAACTTGATTTGCTCTTTGCCCAATTTGCCCTGGTGGGTATAACACAGGCGGTATGACTCAGCGGACAAAGTCTTTTCATCTGCTCCAACTGTCCCCTAATGCAAACCAGGGCAGTTAGCTGACTTCCCTCAATCTCTCCAGGAGACCATAACAGGCTGTGTAAACAAGGAAAAGGCCCCTTGGGTGCAGAACTCTCTGTAGCAATAACTTCAAAGGCATCTGTGGTATTCCATTCAGAAGTCTATCTAATTTGGGGCAGATGCACACAAGCAAAACGGCTTGCTGAGCTGTTTGCGGCATGTAGTATTTACACTGGGAGGCTCTGCTGCCCTGGCACTGTACTTTCTTTCTCCGGTCGTAATTTGTTTAGAGAAGGCATCTTGGGGATGGTGGGTGAAAGGGGTGGGCAGGAGCCCTGGGTTGCCAGCTGGATGTGTGTGGCCTTGGGGAAGTATGCTTTGAACAAGAATACTTTGGGTTTCCATTCCCGGGAAGAATGCTCAAGGGAAAGTATGTGCGTGTAAATTCCTTTGTCCGGAAATCAGAAGGAGAAAGGATTTTCACAGATGCCCTGCAGTGGGGCATTTTGTCCCCTAAGAAGAATTAATGGAAACTGCATCTCTGCTAAGGCAGAGCTCAGTGCTCCCAGCAACACCCAGAGAAAGTGCAGAGCTGTCTTGGTCACACCCTTTCCCCCTCTGTCAACAGTCTGTGACACAGGAGGGCACAAGAGGCAAAACATCTGGGATTGAGGACCTCATTTCTTATCCTTAACTTCTACCTGGAGTGAACACTTGTCTTTCTGTTTTATTTTGCCAAATTCTCTCTGTTGTTATTAGGACTCAGAAAGCAATAATCCATAGTACCGTGAGAGCTGAGGGTGCCGACCTCTTCCCAGGACACTGGGCATGAGCTGAGCCTTGTTCAAAGTGCTGTTAATTGCCTTTCCTTTAAGAACGCTATAGACAGTCAAGTTCCCACAAAAGCTCTCCTTCTGATGTTTGCAAAATGTTGGAAATGGGGAGATTGGATTATTTAATTGGCAGCTATTGGCCTCATCTCTGGTTCCCTGACTGCTATAAGCTAAGGACTGTTAAACAGCCAGCCAGCCAGCCCTTCTACTGGAACCAGCCTCTGAGTCCTCAATGGCTTATTATGAGGTTCCACTGCAGCCTGGGTTCAGGTCCTGAGACAGCAAAGGGGTGCTGGCGAGAAGAAATGAATTGTCCTGAGTTTCACACAAGAGGCCAGCCCCGAATAGCTTAAACCATTTTTATACTTTCAAAACAAATCATATTTTCCATACTAACAAATATGTTTAACCAACCCTTCAACATTAACGTCCAGCAAAAGCAAATAAAATGTTTTTTTTCCAACTTTTACACCAAAACATATAAACCAAAAGCAATACTTAGAATTTGCTAGCTTTGCCAAATATCGAACCGGTTATATCCTGTCTTTACAAAACTGAGAGGTGATAGACATAGGCACACGTTTTCAAGAACAACAATCTCGTTCAAAACTTAGCAAAGCACATTTACAGAAATTGGGGTAAGTTGCTTCCAATCCTCTCAACTCCAAATCAGGGCAGCTCCCAGGGTCTGGAGTCACAGCCAGGATCCTGGGTTGAGGAATCTGAGAAGCATTAATTCCCAAAGAATTTTAGGGGAAAGTATTTGAGAGATAAATGGGTTTTCCAGGAAGGATCACATCGGTCTCATGTGTGACTGACAAAGTGACACGAAAACCCACCTAAAGAATGATTGCTATTACGAGAGAGAAGAGAGCAAGCAGGACACACGATACCAGCAGTGTCCTGAGCTGTCCCAAAGTCCACTGGTCCTTGCAGAGTAAGACTGTCCCTGCAGGCTTTGCCTCATCTGGAGACCAGTTGGACAAGCACACATCTATTGGTCCAGAACTAGGCTGCATGGCTCCCAACAGGCTTAAGTTAGTGATGTGGCAATTATAGCTATAGCATCACCTGAGCTCCTAAGGTGAGGCCCGGAGTGTGACTGTTTGGGGGCAATGCTACCGAGAAGTGGCAGAGCCAGGGAGCAGCCAGCACTTTGGTAGTTGCAGAAGGAGTGGGTTTGGGAGAATCACAGTCTTGACCGAGGAAGGGGTGTGACAACAGGAGCAGCAAGGGAAGTAGTGATTCTTCTAGAACCCTGATAACTCTAGAAGGGGATGTGACAAATGCCTCCCTTAGGACTTAACCTTAAAGTACACTATGAAGACATGGAGTTTGGGGGCTTTGTTTGGAGACACGCAGAGCATTTAGGCAAGTGGAAAGAATTACAAAGTCCCTCAGCATCCAGACAACAAGTAACTCCCCACTTCAAGTCAGCTGATTGGGCAAACAGATTTATGCTTTGCCAGCTCCAGGCTCTTGCCACGTGACCGTCAAGTCTTTTATTTTTGCAAAAGCCTGGTACTAAATATTTGTGCATTGTCCATCAAGTCCTTGTTTGATATCAATTCTCCTTCAAAATCAGCCATAAAAACCAGATATTGCTCCAACCATGCTAACCTCTGTATTTGAGAACAGGTCATAAAGAAATTCTATGACTTACCTTGTTTAAAACTAGGTCACAAGATCCTCATTCCAGAGGGGTCTACCTTACACCCAGGAGGATGGAATCCTGCACACAGAGACCAGGGGAATCTGAGCAGACAGCCTTATGACATTTCTCTGTGATATGAGACAATATCCTTGGGTCCAGGTCCAGTCACCTTTCTGAACAGCTGTCAGTTCTCCAACAATCACAGCAAAAAGAATGAGGTCTTTAACACTTCATTTCTGAAGAGTCCTTAACAGATAAAGCTTTGGTTAGCTGTGCTTTTGTCTTGTCAAGCTGTCCTTTGTTACAGGGGTAGTGGCTATGACATTTATAGGTAAAGGAAGATACTTATTCTTTCACCCCATGGACCTTTAGAATTAACTCCTTTAATTTTCTGTCCTCCTGCATTTCAGCTTATTGTTTCATGAGCAACATTCTAGAAAGGTGGGCTCCCCTTAAACTATGGTAAGAGGTAGGCAAAATACTCAACACTTTAGTGAGCTGCTGTATTTTCCCTTCCCAGAACGTCTTTCCTTGATGTAGATGCTTACAGACCACAGACATGTAGAGTCGTATGTCAAGTGTAACTTTTCTTTTCCTCTCTCTCTCTTTCTTTTAAACTCACTTTTCATCCTTAACACTTTTGGATGCCCCTCCCCCAATATTTTGGGCTTCCTTACTCTTTCCCTGACTTCCCCTTCCCTGCCATGTGGATGCTTGTTCACCATGTATCTGGCCTTCATGCCAGCATCTCCCCTCCGCTCTACTCTGGACAACAGCTGGACTTTCAGCTTGCCTTCCCAGGGGGTTTCTCTTTTCAACTATAATAAAATATGATAGTTTAATCATATTCAACTTAGTTGTTTAATCATAGTTTAATCATAATTCAGTCCTTGTGCTTCCATTAAAATCCATATGTAAGTTGTTTTATTAATGAAGCCTAGAACCTCATAATGGAACCCTGAGATTTCTGTATCCCCAAGACCCTTCCAGGGAGGTTTGTCCAACTTGGTCTCTTGGGACCCCCTGGAGATGAGCCTAGACTCTAGAAAAACTCTGAGTCTGCTTGGGTCCATTTAGCATCTCTTTTCCAATTCATGTAGCATGACAATGATCTTCACTTTGGCTCTATTTACTGTTAGGCACATTTTAAATATCTATTCATTTTCTTCCTGTCTTCACTGTGACTGCAACCAGGGATAGAGTCTAGGACGGTTATTACCAGGTATGGGGTCTAAGGTAGATGTTTCTAGATTCTTGGTCTCTTTAGCAAAGAACCAAAATAAAGGCTCACGTAGGTTTGCAAAAACAGTGAGGAAATTGAATACTTTATTTGAAGTAAAGCAATAGCACAGATTAGAAAGAGACAGTGTCAAGATTGATAGGGGACCCCATGCGTGAGGGTATACAAGGGCTCTAATTCTTATTTGAGGCTCCATTTTATAACTTTAAAGAGAAGGAGTTAGGTTGCTATAGGGTGTAGTTTGGGTGTTTCTTTATCTTGATTGACAAGCTTAGGCTACATAGATTTTTTTTCTCATCGCTCATGTTTCATCCCATAATGCAATGTTCACATTTTAGTTTTCTGGGGACAAGCTTAGAGTCTAGAAATGAATGGACTCTGTCTAAACGGACACTGCTCAGGTCCAATTAGCATCTCTTTCTGTGTACTTTTATTTAGTCTTATGCACAGGCACTGTGATGTTAAGAGGGAAATCTCCCTAAAAGTTCACATGAAGGTACCACTTTGCTTTATTGCACATCCAATATCAGTCCAGGTTTGATCAGGCCATGGCTCATAGTTCTGGATTGTATCCCAGCATGTGGCTAACTAAAAACGGGGCATTATCAAGGAGATGCTAAGGAGGATAACTTACTTTCATTTTTTTAAAGTAGGTACACATAGTCTGATGTAGATGTGGTGGCCCCTAGGGTTCCCAATAAGTTTCTATTTGTGTTGCTCATACATGGCTGTGTGACTGGCCAAGCCAAGTGGAGTACTAGGTTGCTAATATAGTACTTAAGCTTATCTGACTTATGACTCTAAGTTCCTAGGGAGTAGGAACATAAGTTTTTCATTCCATTGCATATTGCAGTGGTAAGAACACAGCATGTAATTAAAATGCCTGATTAATTAAAAACAAAGAGAAAGAACAAAGACTATTTTCAGTATCTAAGAGTAGAACAGGATGAGCTAGTAACCAACTGACATAAAAAGGACCTGTTTGAATGTACCATGAAGAAGAAAAAGGATGTTCTTCTCCTTGTTTTTCTCTTTTTCTTTTTTTTTAATTTAGAAACCAATGCCCTCTAAAAAAAAAAAAAGATATGCTGATGAAAGGAAAAGCTAATGTAAGTTCAGCCAGTATACAGCTCTGTATACAGAAAAGTTTTCCCAAGAGTGAGGAGCTCTCCAAGAGGTAGCTTTGAACTCAGGCTTGAACTACATTTTTTTAAAAATTGATTTTATTGAGCTATACATTTTTCTCTGCTTCCCTTTGTTGTGGGATTTCCCTCTGTGTGCTGTGAATACCATTGGTGAATAAAGAAACTGCCTTGGCCTGTTGATAGGGCAGAACTTAGGTAGGCGGGGGGAGGGGAAACTAGAATGAATGCTGGGAGAAAGAAAGCGGAGTCAGGGAAAAGCCATGTAGCCCTGTCCCAGAGACAGATGACAGAACCTCAGTGATAGGCTACCAGCCACGTGGTAAAATATCAAATAATGGAGATAGTTTAATTTTAGATGTAAGAGCTAGCTAGCAATACGCTTAAGTAATTGACCAAGCAATGATTTAATTAATACAATTTCTATGGGATTATTTCAGGTCTGAGCTGCCAGGCTGCAGGGAAACAAACAAGTGCCCCCCCAACACTCCTTCTTTCCTCTCCCCTCCCCTTCAACCTTCTACCAAGGTCCCCATGCTCCCAATTTACTCAGGAGATCTTGTCCTTTTCTACTTCCCATGNNNCTTTTCTACTTCCCATGTAGATTAGATCCATGTATGTCTCTCTTAGGGTCCTCATTGTTGTGTAGGTTCTCTGGATTGTGATTTGTGGGCTGGTGTTCTTTGCTTTATGTCTAAAAGCCACTTATGAGTGATTACATAAGATAATTGTATTTCTGGGTCTGGGGTACCTCACTCAATATGATGTTTTCTAGACCCATCCATTTGCCTGTAAATTTCAAGATGTAATTATTATTTTTTCTGCTATGCAGCACTCCATTGTATAAATGCATCATATTTTTCTTATTCATTCTTCAGTTGAAGGACATTTAGGTTGTTTCCAGGTTCTGGCTATGACAAACAATAGTTTGATATGAACATAGTTGAGCACATGTCCTTGTGATACAACTAAGCATCCTTAGGGTATATACCCAAAAGTGGTATTGCTGAGTCTTGAGAAAGATTGTTTCTTAATTTTCCAAGAAATTGCCATACTGATATTCAAAGGGGCTGGACAAATTAGCACTCCCACCAGCAATGCAGAAGTGTTCCCTTTACCCCACATACACTCCAGCATAAGCTGTCATTAGTGTTTTTGATCTTGGACATTCTTACAGGTGTAAGATGGAATCTTAGAGTTGTTTTGATTTTCATTTCTCTGATGACTAAGGATATTGAGTATTTCCTTAAATGTCTTTCAGTCATTTTAGATTCTTCTGTTGAGAGTTCTCTGTTTTGGCCTGTACTCCATTTTGTTTTGTTGGATTATTTGTTCTTTTGACGACCAATTTCTTGAGTTCTTTGTATATTTTGGAGTTCAGCCATCTGTCCGATGTGGGGTTGGTGAAGATCTTTTCCCATTCTGTAGGCT
>LOEQ01006112.1:0-18257 GCA_001685075.1 Bramus lutescens
CTAGGGTATCTTTTAGGGATTTAATCATTTCTTCAAACTTTTTGTTATTCTTCTAATCCATTTCTTTAAGGGAGTCTTTCACATCCTGTTTAAGGGACTCTATCACTTTCATAATGTCTATTTTTTCCACTTCTTCTGCATTAGGGTTTTCAAGTCTTCCTGTTGTATGTTTGCTGGGTTCTGGTGTCATCAATTTGTTTTTCAGATTGTTGGAGGAATTCTTGCGTTGGTGCCTACCCATCTCTTCCTTCAAATGCTCTCCAATGGATCTTCTGGTACAGGATCAGGGCCCCTTGATGGCCAGGTACCTTTCAGACAAAAGGACTAACTTGCTGCCTGCAGACTTAGTGAACTCCCGCCTGGTTGCACTCACCACCCTGTCCCAGACCCCAAACAGGCTGAGCTCCGGGAATCTTATGACCCCAAAGAAGGGAAGGGGGGCCTGGGCCCAAGCTGGGATTGGATAGGAAGAGAGAGGCAGTAGCCTGGGAGAGAAGCCCCTGCAGAAAGACCAGAACGTTTAGGGGGTTGAGGAATGTCTGAGCCTCCTTTCTGGGGCTTCTGCAGGCTCGTCAGGAACCCACTCACCTCTCCGATGGATATTCTGGTATAATGTAGACTCTTTTAACCAGCTTTTCTTTGACCTTTTGTTTGACAACTATCTCAGGAAATACCCATAATATCATCTCTTCTGAACAGTTGAATATTGATTGATACAAGCAAGGAAGACATGCAGGTTCAAAACACAAAGGTGATAGCCCTGTGAGGGTAGTGCACTGATAGTTTCTTATAGCTGTGACTGGCTCCTTTCTGGCACCATCCCTGTTATTTCTATTTTAATATAGCTAATCAAAATAAAATAAAAGATTCCCTATCTGGACAGAATGAACTATTTTAATTAAAAAATTTTCCAACCATCCTTAGGTTTTCTACAGAGGCCCTTCAGCTTGTAGCAAGGAAGCCCTGGTGCCTATATCTTATTTCAGAATTAAAACAAAGCTTCAGGTTATTTTATCCAGCTCATTTCTTCCTCGCAGTTACAGAATTCATGGACACTTGTGAATTGCTTCTTTCTTCTCATCATCACCCTGGGATCTCATCCACATGCTATTTACACCTTTGTTCAGATCATTATCTGATTTGACAATCACTCTGTCTACTAACCACAGGTCTCAAACTTATTATCTTTTTGTCTGTGTTGGGAATGACTATTAGTGTCTCTATAAGGCTAGGTCCTTGATGAGAAATGTGTAGAGTGCATTTTGCAAGTCAGATGCTGGTGTGCATTTTATGTCTAAGAATGGGAAAAATACATGAATTTGCTTACTTTAAGATGAAATGAATATTCTTTCAGCCAAATCCTATCGGGTTTTACTTATTAGATTTTTTTTGTTTTGTTAATTTATATTTGACTCTGTTCCTGACCTTTAGGGTAAAAAGACAGAAATGGGTATTTTATAGTCCTCATGGTATGCAATTCACTTGGCTGAACCTAATTTTCTTTATAAACTGCAGATGTTGGCATCCAAGTCACAATTAATAAGGGAAATTTAATAATGTATAATAAGTAAACTACAATAAAGAACATTAAAATGAGTCTATAAAGAAAGTTTTCCTCGAACTAACTCCTGTATACCAGGTTGGCCTCAAACTCACAGAGATCTGTCTGCCTCTGCTTCCCAAGTGCTGGGATTAAAGGTGAATGCCACCAATGCCTGACTCAAGAAAGATTTTATATAGAGAGTACATACTAAATGTAGAGCTCTAAAAATTAAGGCAATAGCCATAAATAAAATTAAAGTTGCAACATCAAGGGAAAAATTCTAGTGGAAAAATATAAATTTTTCTCACTTATGAAAAGAAATTTATTGGCATAATTTTTTTAATTTTGATAATGTTTAGTGTAGTATATACCTAAATACAATATAAATAACAGATCAATTAAAACTAGAAACTATTAGGGCTGGAAAGGTGACTAAGTGGCTAGGAGTACACAAATAACTCTTACAGAGGAACTGTGTTTGTTTCCTGCACCCAGGTCATGTGACTTCAAGAGGTCTGACACCCTCTGCTGGCCACTGTTGGCTCCTACACTTATGTGTACACACAAAACAAAGATACACAATATAAAAATAATAAAAAGCCAAATAAAATATGTTTTAAAAGATATTCTTTACATGGTAGGTTTTGGTAAACTTTAGTGCCAAATTTAAAAATGTTTTCTCTATAGATTTATTATCCCTGGAAAATTTGACTTTTGAACTTTATGTTGACTTGTATTGATGTAGATCCAAGCTCTCTAAAATTTCATATAAGGTTTTCATTATGTGACCCTATTTCCAAAGTATGACCAAGACGACCCGAAAATACTTCCTATTCCAGCTGTCCTAATTAGAATAAAAAAAACCAGGAGGCCAATTTTGTAATTTTTAAACTTTGCCTCAAAGTACCCAATATCTATTAGGACTATTGCTCAAAGCACCCTTCTATCAGACAGAGTTTAATAATTAGATTTCCATTTTTTACTTAAACACATTGAAGAGAATTCATAGTCAGATCCTATGAGTTAATGTTTTAAAAACTCATTCTAATAATCAGTGATTAATCATTCCACCAGATTGTTTAATTTGATAGCCATCTTTCTCTTCCATGGGAGTGGAATAATAACTATTAGCTGTAGAAGTGCTGTGAATTGTACACGATATTCTATTTAAGGCAGGAAAAAGTATAATTTTGAAACATCCTAATTTTGTCTCAATTTCCACAGAATTTGTGAATACTGCTACTTAGGCCAAACACAAGCCTTTGAGGCCAGCATCTCTTTACATACCAGCCTCGTAGGTGGTGGCGTGTGCTGTCATACTCCATGTGCTTGACCTTCTGTTCTTCGTCACCATGACTGAGAACTCATACATCGTGTTAGGCTTGAGGCCCGTTGCTGTGTAGCTGAGAGAGGCTGTGTCTTCTGACTATACAAATCAGAAATAAGCAAAGAAATAAAAAGAATGAACTGTCAATTCAGTAAATCAAGACATGTAAACCAACTAGCTAATGAGTCAGCCAAAAGCAGATAACAGTTCAAAATAACAGAATAGCGAGTCCCTTTCTGTGCAAGTCCATATACGCTGGCTGCTCATATATGTGAAATTTATTAATAAAATCAGGCAGTGCGTTTTTCTAAGGAGAAGCCAACTGGGTTAGTTCCCTGTTCCCATGAGCACAGGCAGACGACAAAATTTATTTTCAATCCCATTTCAAGACACTTTCTAGTTGGACCTGAATTAAATTCATAGCTTTATCAATGATCAGGATTTGGGGGATTAGTATTATATATTTTCTGTTAGTCATCATAATTTTCATCAGCAAATAATTAATTTAATAGCATTATAGTGACTAAGATATTTAAAAACAAGACCTAGTTTCAAAGTTTGAGTGCTTCCAAATGCCTATTGATCAAGCAGAGCAAGAGTGTGTCTGTGTGACGTGTTTTCTCCCTTTTTGAATATTTTGCATATACAGAAACATGTATAGAAAGAACAGCAATTGATCAAAAAAGAATCAGCAAATTAGATAAATATTAAACAATGAAATTGCATAGTAGAATTTTGTATTTGGTTTTTGAGTCCATTTGCTGCATTATAAACAAGCTTAATTATTTTTGTAGAAAATAAGTTAATTGTATCTTTCTTGCTTACTCAAGAGCAAAAATGATAATAAAGGAAAAGCAGGCTAGTCTCACAGGTAAAAAGTTATTTTCCACATGACCTGGTTCACTTTAAACTATGAAAATCTCTTAAAAACATCAACTTCTGCTTAGTACTTATATATTTGTCTTTTTCCAAGCTAAATGCTTCCTATTGCTTCTATATTTAAATAAGCATTGGGTATTTACATCTGGAAAGATTAAAGCCTTTTCCCATTGGTTGAGAATGGATATAAGTATCTCATTATTACTGTATTATGGCAAAAATTATTAAATCGAACATCTATTATAGGTTAGGCTATAGTTATGAAAATCCTACATTTTTTACAACAAATAAAAATTAAAAGACACTAATAACATTTTTATGATGTACCCACTCATCCTATCAAATTAAAATTCTCAGAAGCATTTATCAGAATGCTTTCTCTAGACACTCATAGAGAGCTATTGTTACAATGAATGGTTAAACCTCAAAATCCTTTGGAAAATCATATATGGTTGCAGTTGTAAATACAGGATAGCTGGGTAATACCTCTCTGAGCTCCCATCTTCTTTTCTATAAGTTTCAGTTAATATATCAGACTTTATATCGTCATTTACTATGTGAAGTAAGTGAAGGAAAACAGAGCTTGGCCTAGAGCAAGTGCTAATAATTGCTATCTATAATACATTAGACATTGTTTCATGTCATTTTCATTACTTTAGCAATATTAAATTTTAACTTGAGTTCTATCTTGAGGAAGGGGACTGAGTCTTACATAACAACCCATATTCTACTACATTCCCAACCAATCTGCTAAGCTCTAGGCAACTGTCAATAATTATATATTTAGTGGAAACTCATGTAAAACAGTATGTGATTAAATCATTGTATAGAAAATTAAATGAAGTTCATACTTTTATAGGAAAATCAATATAGGAATTTAAGTAATCAAAATATCATTTTCAGAATTATTGTCCAATTTGAGAAATTGAGACTCAGTGATATGACCAAACCACAAATGCATCTCTTGAAGCCATGTGATTTGACTCCAGAAGTCCCCTTGTCCCCAAAATGAGTATGTCTTGCTTATCTCATTAAACTATTATGGAACAAAAGATTTAGTTTAGATGTGAACATTATTTTAAAAACATAAAGTACAAACCAAGTCACTTATTATTAATAAATTCAATATTTATGATATTCTTTCTCTTAGACTTGTCATCCCCTTCATTTGTTCTTACTGTTCAATGTCCCAACCCTTTCCTAGAGACCTCGTTATCTCAGTGTACAGAAGTAGGGGTGTGTGTGTGTGTGTGTGTGTGTTTGTGTGTGTGTGTGTGTGCTTGTGCATGTGAAGAGGGCTGTTTGTAATAAATTAAATAATTCCTTTCATCAGAGAATGCCCAGTTGAAATCTGCTTTGCTTGGTCCTCAAATTCTTTGTGAGTCTGAGTAATTCCATGTCTGCTGTACTAGCCATTTCACTGAAGTTATTTGCCTCATGAAATGTTGGATCTTGTTATTCAAATGAGGCTGAAGAAAATAATCAAAATATTATTTCATATTCTGGCAAAAGTTCCCATAGCCATTCTGTAAAATCAATATATCTACAAAGTTATGAACATAACAATTTTAAAGTGGGGAACAGTCTTTTCTGAAACTAAACTCAAAACTGAGCAATCTATATGTAGAGATATTTCTTAATACTCTCACATATACTTTTTTTTCTTTCCTGATAACGTCATCTTTATTTATGGCTCTGCCAAGTCTGAAATCTAATACTGTAAAGAGATAGGTAGGGTACTTAAACATATATTTTATCAATAATATTTCATAGATTTGGTTGAGGACTTGCCTGGTCTACCGGGGCAGCAATATCAAATAAAACTTTCATTATTATTACTTTTTATTGTTTCAACTAAAAGTTGACTTATCATAAACCACAAAGTTCTGAGCACTTAAAAGATGAAAGACACTAGAGCAGCTCTGGCATGACTGCGCACAGTGAGAATCATGAAACCAGTGTGATTTTGCTCTGTTTCCAGCTTGGGGACCAGAAATATCCCCAGACAAGTGCATCTCCCAAATTTCCAATGTCTTGCAATCAGATTAAGGAACACAGTAGTTCAGCGGGAGGAAGGGAGCGAAATCCTCTTTAGCAATTATTCCTGCAGAGTGTCAAGAAAACTGATACAAGTGGGTATGAGGAAACAAAGGTTAAGCTACTGGATCCCTTAGTTTAGGAGTAATGTTTACATTCTTCTTCACTTTATTTTTAGAGAAAACCTCATATTGGAGCCTCAACCTCTTGCCAGTCCTCATGCTTTAGTACCCTGGATGATTAGACTATAACGTTAAACTTCGTTTTCATTCCCAGTTATTGCCTTGTAAACTATTAAGTTTCAGCTGTGCAACCTTACTTGAACCATTTATGGATTTTTTTGCGAGCATGCATCTATTAAGATGGGTGCATAAGGCATTCCAAGTTATACATATTAAGTAAGCAGAATTAAAACTTTATTTCAGAATAAATGGTCTAGAACTGTTATAGATGCAGAACAGGAGTTTGTTGATTCTTCCAGCTTGTTGACACTGTCCACTACTTAAACACATCCACACGTCCTTGGGTTTAGAAGGCTATACATACTTCTTTGTTAGTAACTCTTGTTTGAATTGCCTAACTTGGGCAGGAAAGATGGAAAAGCGAAATGACAGTCTCTTGTATATCACTAGTGATCTCTGGTGACGAGTATGAAACAATTTGGAAAATAGTGTGAACAGGAGGCTGCCGTAACTCAGGCTCATTTAAAGGATTTTCCTTACAACAACAGGAAGATGGTTTCGAAGCTAAATAAGGAACTCTGTGTTAATGCCTTGAAATGCATTTCTAGGGTGCTATAAAGTGTCTTCACATCCCTGACCGTTGTACCCTCTATGAGTGGGCTGTGCAATTAATGGACAGCAATCTAGATTCTGAGTCAAGGAATTATATCATAATCTGTTCAGGAGCTGGTCTTGGAGCCCTTCTATTTCCAAAGGAAAATGACTTTCCCGTGGAAATCAAAAGCAAAAGTCTGGTGTGAGAAGCATCTGGTGGGATTCAAACATCTTTTTGCAGCTCTTGATATTTTCCTACCTTGGTTTTGTTGATTACCAAAGGCATACTTTTTCTTAACTAATTAGGTATTTAGCTATTAAAATGCCTTGCTTTAGTATATAAAAGTCACTGTAGAAAAGTGGATTGTGGCACACCAGGAAACATGGAACACAACACACCAAGCATATGAAAGATAACTTTAAATTTCGTACAGTCAGTTTGATTTTCACCTTGTACTTGGCACTGGTAGAAAAGCTGGTCCTCCACCGGACAGTGTAAAGCCGCACGTCAGATGTTTTTTGGTTCTTCGGGACAGAGTTGTCTGCCCAGCTGACCCTCACAGCCTCATGGGTAAGAGCCACAGCCTGTACACCTACTGGTGGGAGCATGGGGGTGGAGACGTCTGGGCCCGAGGTGGGGAAATCATCAAGCAAAGGATAATAGTCAACTGGGTCAGTGGGATCTGGGTTCAAAACCCACCAAATGAAACCAACGAATAAATGTGTAAACAAAGAGTTAAAATAAATACCAGTGGTAACACATCACAATGAGTTAAATGCATGGCAAGAATGATGAAAGGGAACATGAGAAGAACAGAAAAAATGCAATTAATTAAATCATAACATATAATAAGAACAGTTTTGCTATGCAAAAATAACAGTATTTATTTATATTTATATCTAATTAGATTACATATCTTAGAAGTTCAACTTGTTTGAATGTTACACATTGTTTCTTTTCAAGTCTTGTATGCTACTTTATCAGGTACATGATTTGTCAATGATCTGAGGTAACAAAAAATGACATTTCTGATTATTTTTCCGGAAATGGAAATGAATGCTATTAAATACCTTAATATTTGTCTTTATATCTGACTTTATTGGGGTTTTATACTTCTTTTGCTGTTATCTAGGTTATATCTCTATAAATATTGTTCAGTCAACACACAAACTATAATGAAAGAACCTTGATATATATCTTTCTTTCTATCAATGCACTAAACCAGAGTGAAGAGATGTGCGTGGTCACATGGGCCAACATACATCTGTCGTACTATAATTGTGTGGAGATGGCACCTGGTAAGCACGTTTTCTTAGATTGTAATATTAAACTCTAATAAAAGTGCTCATCTTCCTGTATTTACACACATGTATTCACACACACACAGGTTAGTTCCGTGTTCAGTCCAGTCAGGCATTCCTATATTACATTACTGATTCGGAAACTGCGAATTCAGTGGAAAAAATGCATATCAATGGATATGAAGACAAATTAACTCCTCCAGAATAAGGAGATTTCCACAGAGATATGAACGTGCTTTGGCCAATAACATGACTGGAATCTGAAGAATGATGTGTGATTTTACACAATTCTCCAAAACTCTTACACTCATCTTATGCTGGGACGACCACAATTTCAGAAGCTTACTTTGTGGCAATCATAATCATTCCATTTAGAGACACTCAAATTTATAGATGACAGGTTGAAAAACCTGACCTTTACGCGATACAGTAAGGAATCTAACAAAAAATTGAAGCTGACAGCACAGCTCTAAGACCGGACATTTGAAGTCATTTAAGGGAATGAGATCAGATAAAATGTAGAGGAGTCTCAGTAGCAGCTTATACAGTTTTTGTTTTAATAGACAAGTTCAAAACCGAGTTGTTGTTGGCTGGCTGTTCTGCTGATGACTGTCTCTTTTCCTTGAGTTTCAAATTGTCATCTATTCATCATTGTGTTTTCCAACGAATTATTTAACATGTTACTGGGTTACTGGTTTGTAGTTTTGGAGAAAATGTTTTAAAAACTGAAGACAAAATTGGAACAAAAGGAGGGAGAGAGAGAGGGGGCAGGGAGGGATAGATTTGGGATTAAAATTTAATGTCAGAGCCCAGGTTTTCTGTATTCCTTTTGATGTCTCTTTTTATTAAGTGCCCCTTTAAAGCCAAAGGGATTCCTGAAACGACAAAGAGAGCAGGAGACGCTGCACTTCTACAAGGGTTTGAATCACACAGCAGGTTGATATAGCAGGAAAAGATGCTGTGCTGAAGTAAAGCAAGAATTACCTTTCACATTTCTATTCTTGCCTGACTTTGGAAGAAGAAATTGATGCATAGAGGAAGTGTAGTCCCACATATGACCTGCTTTTGACTTATCTACAGCATGGGCTACCACCTGTGTCATTATTTTGCTCCACTTAGTTCATGTAAACACGGTCTCCCATATGCATCTTTTGTAATGCTTTGAAGACAAGTGATCCTGTATCAGGAAATGATAATAGTCAATCCAACTAGTCTTGATTTTAGAAAATAAAAGTGGTCATGGTTATTATTTATTGAGTATTTGAAGGACAATTACAAACTAATCCTACTGTATTTAATGGAGTATTTTTTGTTGTGATTTTACCTATGGTCTTAATGTGATCCAGAAAATTCTGCCAATGGCCAAGTTTTATTTTCTGTCTTAGGGAACACAATTTATTTTAGTCATTCTCTATGATAATCCCTCTAAAATTTTGGTGCATAATGTAATAACAATATGCTCCATGGCTTCTATCAATGCAACCTACATAATTGGTTATTTTAACATTTATTCATTTTTATGACAGCCAATTTCAATCGTTCAGTGGCCATAAGAGCTCTGTCCCCGCTATAAGGGAATAAACAGATAAACAACATCTCCAGTAGAGCAGAGCATTCCAGGAGACAGGGGACAATAATGTAAAAAACATGCTACACATATTGCAAGTGCTCTTTGATTCCCTGTTCATGAATTTCTTGAGTAATTGGATGCAAGCATTCTTTTCCTACTAAATCGTTCTACTTCAATGTTTCTTCCTCAGCCAGATGCCTTGAATTTCAGAGGCACATGAAAATCTACATGCTTATGTGAGCATATATGTGTGTCTGTGAATATATATATATATATATGTAATTTTGCTGAAGAAGAAACAGACAGTTCCTAACAGTTTGCTAATCTCTACCTCTACTTACTCATTTGATATTGGCATTAAAATTGATAGTTTTCAACTGGATTGCACGTCATTTAAACCTCACTAAAATGGTTCAGAATAAATTAATTCAAAGAGTGTACTTCATTAACTCCTGATTGTTATTTGCCCTTTTCCTTCTCCAGGTGGAAAACAACTTGTTTTTACAATAAGACATAAAGAGCTAGACGGAAGGAGAAAGAATTTTCCCGTGTGGGGCCAAGCTGGAAGTTTCAGTCGCTTGAACACTTATTCCCAGTCTGAGAAAAGACTCCAGAACTCACGGAAGGCTACCAGCACATGCAGTTAGATGCTCCAGGTCTTGATGGTTATGCTAGCCTAATGCTTTCATTGCCTTCAGTATATTTTGTGTTTACTTTTTGCTGGATTCTTTCCAGGACTTCTCATGGGAATATTTACAACAACTCAAAGATAAAGAATATTTTTTACATGACAATATGGCACATTTATTGATAAGAGATTCTCTCAGAGCCTTAGCCTTTGATTCCATTTGTTTGCCATTTGTTCTCCATGCTGTGTAGAAGCATGAAAAGAATTCTCCTTCCAGGAAAAGAGTATATTCTTTATTGTGAATGGGGCTGCTTTATACATTCCTCTGCAGCCCATCACTGGCTTTTCTTCAATAATAAATTTCCTGACATAATTTCCAACTTTAGCATCATTTCATTTCTCAGATCCATTAGAATCAGAGTTATAACATGGAAATAAAACTTGTGTTATGGATCACTGGTGTCTGAGAAAACCCCGTGGCAATGCCATATGCTAAGAATTAAAAACTGACAGCAAATACCACAGGGAGAGTTGTTAATACCATAGACACTTCCTTCTGCACAGCCTACCTCCAGTTTATCTGAACTCTGCCCCCTCTTCACTCACTGCTTTCATGGTCTACTGGAAAACTGACTTTCATGTTTATGCCCAGTAGGTTGTATTTGTGAGATTTAAATTTTGAGTTAATAAGAGAAAAGCATTGAAAGACTGGCCTCGGTGAAATCATATGTCACCTGATCATAGTTCAATGTCAGTTTGAGAATGAGAAACTTCTTAGTTTCCTCATGATGAACAGTAAAGAGACGAAATACACAAGGTCTGCCAGGGAAATCACAGGTGCAGACATAGTACCCTATTTCTCAATAAACCTCACTTTTGGGACAGTCTGAGAGAAAAATCCCAAGTGCTCATCTATTATTCTAAAACTTAGTTCCAAATCTAGAACTAACATCATTTTTCTAACAATGAAGGTGATACTTTTCTTAGGAAACAGTTTCCAGCCTCATGTGTATTCTTTTTGAGTATTTATAAACACCTTTGGTGTTAGAGCAAAAGATCTTGTCTCAAATGATAGCTCCCAATTTTGTATCTTTTTTGGGGGGGTGGAGTATGTCAGACTTTGAAACCAATGGTCAACGATTTAAGGATTCTGAAATAACAACTCCATTTTTTTAGAACACCTGATTAACAATAAGTGATGACATCTTTGGAGACTGTCCGAAAGATAAACCATTGTCAGAATAGTCTGTGAATAGCAACTGAGGACTTTCACAACAAACTCTACAAACTTCAAGTAAATCCAGGTAGTAGTAATATTTATTCTCTAGCCAGTCATGCATCCTTATCTTAAATACACACTCCAGTAGTTTTTCTCTCTGATGCTTGATATTAAATCTGAAGCTTGCCCTCTTAAGCCTTCTATTATAATTAAAGTGAATGCTTATGGCCAGTCAAATGAAGTTGGAAGGATGTGGTTTTCTGGGGGTGTGGGAGATAGGCACAAAGTATTAACTGAAGACATAAAGCTTATTTTTGTCTAAGTTTAGACAAGTTGTTGGGAACAATATTTCTAGGAGCAATACGGGATTGTGGTTTTTTTCTGGGTATCCACATACTCCGTTTTTGCGCAAACAGCATTATTAACAACCTCCATCAGTGACTTATATCTCTCTTAAAACTGCTTCATACTCTTCTGCCCTTTGGGCTTTGTTTGCTGACTTTCTATGTAAACCCACACTGCCATTCTTTAGACAATGAGACTGGAACCAATCTTTCCTTCTGTGTCTCCTGAAAGATGACCTATGCCCCAGTTTAGGATTCATGTTTGTGATTTGGACTGATCCAATCAACTCCAGTGTGCCAACTTAACCTTGTCACCGGTCTACAGGTTCATGTTGAGAGAAACAAACGCCCATTGAATATTTAGAGCCTCGATCACAAACTTCCTGCTCAAATGGCAGTGTCTGAGACAAACTGGTTAGCAGAATGAAGAACCATATCAGGGCACCAAAGTAGAAAACTTCTTAGATGATTGTGAAGGCAAGAGCGAAATTCTCTAAGTTTACACACTAATGTATCGAATAAATCCTGGTCATTCATTTGGAGAATGAAATAATCAAAAATAATGTGTACATATGTGTGCATATATTCCTGATAATTTCATGCATTCATTTTTAAATAGTTTTCTTTTTAAGATTTTGTCCTTTCTCACCATAATCCAAGCACTGATCAACTTGGTGCAAGAGGATTGATGATGGGTGCATACCTGTTATGGAGCGTGTTGTGGCACTTTCATAAAGAGGAACACCTTCTCCTGCATTGTTGAAAGCTTTTAAGGAGATTACATAATGAGAACTTGACTCTGAAAACAGAAACAAATTGGACATGTGAATTAGTGTATTGAAATGCCTAAGGTGAACATTCCCTGAAAACAAATTTAATATAATGTTTTAAATGAATTGATGTTTGAAAACGAGTGGGTTGGATTCTGGGAACTACCCGCTCTAATGGAGACAGAGACTTTTGATCTTCCTGAATCCTCACATGAGCAGGATAGGCGGTGATATTTGCCCTTATACCTGAAACCCAAGTTTTTGTGAGTTATCAGCTGCCAGGCCAGTGACCCAAGTGTCAGCCATGTCTGTGTCAGTCAAAACCCAAAGTGAGGAGCAGACTGGAAATGAGAACAATCCTAAGAACCTCAGACATATTAGCACAGGGAACAAATACAAATACGTGGAACTGACCAGGGAAAGTTCCGCTCCAGGACAGGACCAATTCTAGTTAAATTAACTTGACACGACCTTAAGAAACCCGAGAAGAGGGAATTTCAGTTGAAGAATTGCCCATGTGAGATTGTCGTGTGATAATGACACTTCCTTTATTGATGATTGACATGGGGGTATCCAGGCTATTGTGGGAAAGAGTACAACTCAGGCGAGTGAGACTGGGTCGTCTAAGGAAGGTTGATGAGCACGAACCAGAGAACCAGCTAGCAATCAACAGATCCCCACGGTGTATGCTTCAAACTTCTGATTCAGCTCCTACATTGACTTTCCTCAGTGATGAACTGTGAACTGGAATTGTGTGTTGAAATAAACCCTCCCTGTAGATGCCTTGATGTTCATCTTACAAACATAATGAAATAGAACAGCACCCGAGCTAAGAATGACGTGGAAGAAGGTATCAAATATGAAAGTTGGTGAGGAAAAAGCTAAAACACACTAAGCAGAGTCCTTAAAGAAGAAAATTTCAAACGGACATAATAAACACAGGATACATTTCCTTTTGTTGACTTAATCTTTAAAAATGCAAATAAAAGCAATATTTGATTTATCAGAGCAGAAATAGAGCATCATCAATTTTTATTAAAGCAGTAGCTTATGAGGCAGAATTATAGTATTTAATTTTTATTCTAGAGAAGAAAATATAATTAAGGATTTTCTAGACAGTCAAAATTAATAATAAATATAAAGGAGGTAAACAAACTATTATTCGTTTCCAAACTGCTATTGCTTTTCATTTTATTGACCACCAGAACAAATGGAAAATGAGTTTTGGACATCCAAAATGACCAGAGGAAACTATGACCTGAAAGCTAACTTCTGAATAAAAAAGTAAATGAACTAAAACTAAGTGTCAGGAGATATTTAATTATGTATTGGCCTATGCTACAATACTAAATCATCGTGTAATACTAGAAAGGAGAAAAAAGCCAGTGATTATAACAATCTCCTGTCAGCAAAATCAAGGATTATTATATAGTGGGTTCCACTGATCAATAAAGAATGCCATCATCTAAGGAACTTTAGTGTATCAACTCCCTGATATATATATAAAACATGCCAATTTATAGAGATAGTAGAGATAGTATAGTTTAGGCTAAAAACCACTGGTCAGTTCTGAGGTTGTCAAATAATCACATAACTATCTGAGAAACTGGGAAGGAAATTAGTATTTATGTTTTTCCTAAATGAGCTTCATTCCAGCATGAGCAGATAGCTTGAGGATCAGTTTAAATATTTCTAAAAAAAAAGCTTAAGGAGAGAAATGGGATACTGTCATTCTACCATTTCAATGAATTAATTAATCTATGCATTACATATTCACAATTACTCAGAAATCAAGTAACAACCTTGCACCAGGTGTCTCAAATGGAAGGCATCCCTGCCCTCTAAAGTCTAGTAACAGCGACTAGCCTCTAACTGCTGGAACACAGCAAACAGAGCAGAGAAACATGCTGAACCCAGTGAAAGCACGCATGTAAGTACTTATGTGTTCTGTGTGTTTTTCTGTGCCAAGGTATTTACATAACAATGATGAGGCTTTCAAATGACTGAGTTTATATTTAATGATGATTTTTGAAAATCTATTAGGTCTCTTTTCCTTCTTGGAGTTGGAATGTAATTTAAATGCATGTGTTAAAGACAATAATATACAAAATAACCATGTCCCCAAACTACAATATAACAAAAAATGATATGAGATCATATCTCATGCAGGTTTGGCTTCCATGTGATGAATTGCTGCTACTTGAAAAGAGAAACGCTTGTGTGCACGCACACATGCATAGATGATATGTTTATCGTCAAAGTAGTTTATTTTTAAGGTAGTAATCAATAATCAAATGTCAAGTGTTCTCTGAGATTCAAGGCTGGTTGTAAAATATGAACCTCCCTTATTAGCTTAGTAAGTTAATTCTGAACAGGAGAGAAAAGAATTCTACATAAGATTAAGGAATAAAATATACAATATGCTCTCGGAATGCCATTTGAGATTAGAGGACTGAAACGGTCATGAAGGATCAGGCCATCTGAGAAGGGTTTCCAACAGATATTTACCCTCAAGTGGGGCTTGTGGAAAGAGGTGGGGTCTAGGAGGGGAGATCTTCGAAAGTAAAAATATTTGAAGGAAATCTGGGAATGATCAAAATACACTTAGGAAAGGTAGAAAAATACTCATCTACTGTGACAATGACCTATTCTAGTTATATCAGAGTTATTAGATCTAATTTCTTATTTCAGACATGATTCATCTATACTTTAAGACACAAACACTTATGCTTGGTATTAACCTAATGATATAGGAAATGGATTTTTGTAGTTAAAATTTAATTTAGCTCAATCTCATACACCTATACATTTGCATTTATCTAGGTATTTATCAAGCGTGTAGAAATGAGACCAGGATTTTTGTATTTCCATACACAGGATCTAGACTATTTATTTGCCTTAAGTGAGTGGCTTTGAGATTTGTTTCTTTGTAATCAGAGTGAACAAAGGAGAGTAAGCAAGACTCGGTTCCTGCATGAGAAATGATAAGGGGGAAAGATTCCTAGGAGCTAAAGATGAATTATAATTCAGTTTGAGGACACTATTAATCCAAAGGAGGTGGTCTAAGCATAGTCAAATTCTCTGGTAACCTAGACTTTTGCTTGAAAACAACACCTTTTAAATATTTGCAACGAAGTTAGATAAACTAATCAATTCGTGCTGGCAAATAGATCCTTGTGAATCTAGACCTACTATGGTCAGGAGGGCGAGTGTAACTTTAAGTCCTTTATGCGAAGGTTCTGTCTGCAAACATCTTCCTCCCAGGTGCTGGAAGGGGCTGTGAATCTCTAAAATCACAGCAGCTAGGGGCAGTCACTATAGACATGCCAGGGAGAAGGAGTCTCTTGTTTTCTCTCTGCTCCTGACTGGAAGTGTAATCACTTGCTTTTATAAACATCATCAACGTTACCACCTGCACTCCGAGATCCAGCTTTGGGGCTCTCTAGCACACACGTGATGCTTTTGTCTGCATTCTGGATCTCCAAAGGAAACAATAGGCTTTTCCCTCCCACATTAGGCGTGATCCTCTAATGAATGACCTTGTTTGCACAAGGACGATAAACTTGTGAATCATTTAATGGCAAACTTAGGGAATGCATGGAACGTTTTAATATCTTTTTTTAATATGTGGACGGAGGGATATTCTTTGAATTTGTCTTGAGCTCAGAAAGCTTTCTAAGTGTTAGGAGAACCCAGAATGTTCTCCCCCACAATTTATAATAAGTAGGATTTTGATCAGTAAACCGCTAGAGGGCAATGTGGAACTATTTTCCTGCACATGCTCAGAGCTTTCACGTTTAAAATCAGTAAATCAGAAAACAACGGCCTAGAATCACTGCCAGAATGGAAGTATCAAATGAGCGAAGCGCATTTACTATTATCATAATGAATTCCAGATGAATTAATCATTAATTATGGTCAGACTCCATTGTTCAGGAATATGCTTTATGACAATAAATTTATTTTTGGGTATTTGCTGAAATGTTGCAGAGACACAGGCTTGAGAAATGTATCAGTTATCTCTGCAAATAAAGTGTAGCAGTTTTCTCATTTGAATTTAATGTGATTTAATCTTGGTAGGTTTCCCTGGGAATTATTTTTAGTTATAGATATTCTGTGGGAGTCCACATATTTCACAGCATTGAACAGAATTTTTTGTTTTTAATCTTCGACTGGTCAACGTTTCTTTTACAACAGTTCGATTTGGGATTAAGGAAGCTAAGGAAATTCTTAAGAACCCTGAGCATGTGCAAGCAGATGACTGGGCCCATTATTGCTTGAGTGTCATGAAAAGTGCAGGGGGAGGAAGGCACATTTATCGATTATAGGGTTGTAAAGGCAAGGGAATGGTTATTGGAAGAAGACTAGTTGTCCTTCCCAAGAGACATGGGAGGTAAGAGACTCATTATTCTAAGAGCCTGTGTTAATCCTTCTCTGGAGGTTAGAGATGAATTTGCTCTCTGGGAGTCAGAGAATGAATCCGGAAACATTAGGGGGAGACCCGATAGTCCGTGCTTACTAACAAATGCCTAGCATGAAGAACTTCATTATTTTAATTAATATTTTATGTGAATTAAATGCCAGTGGTGTGTGCCAGGTTGATAGCTCACGGTCTTTTCCTCTTTACAGACTGTGCACTTCATTCCGGGGCCCCACCCATGCCAAGTGCTTGCCGGGGGCCCAGGATCCGTGTTCTCCCATCTTTTCTATTCTCCGTCAGCACTGCCAACAAGTCAATTAGGGCAAATTAGAATACTAGCTGTTTCCTAACGCAAACACCTGCTCCTTGGAAAGCACCAGGGCTGCCACAACCACAGGCTGGAGGCCACTGGATCATTGGGAGACCTTAAGTGTTCCTGGAGACCTGCGACTCTTCTGGACCTGAACTTTTTAATTAAGTGTAATGGGTGGAGAGTAAATCCCGCAGACAACATTGATCTCTGAGAAGGACAAGCAATCCATACTTGAGGAAGGTGCAAGTCATATAATACACTCGATTTAACTTCATGACATACACTCCTTTCCAAATTTAATTAATACCTAACCTAAATCATTTGCTAACAGAGACTTCATTTTTCTTCCCCAGAAACCCTGTACAGTTAAAGGTCATATGACATGATTTGTTCATTAGCCAGACTTAAAGATACTAACTACTTCCTTAGTCAACATGAAGAATTATTTAAGAATAAGCCGTGAAATTATATTATATTTTATTTAATTGATTAAGGTCTACTATCAATAAGAAATTTCAGGTGAAAAATTACTTTAGTTCTCAATAGATAGCATTTAGCACTTGTTAGATAGACATATATGAGACATAGAAAAACTATAAATGTGTACTATACTCAGCACGAATTTATCAATGAATGGAGAAGACTGAAATATGAATGTTCAAGAGGGAGAAAAAAAGATAGCCGATATCTTAGTTTTACTTTCCTAACAATTATTTATATTTTCAGATAAGTAAATCTGGGTTATAAGTTGAATCTGGGTTCCTAGCGGGGCAAGGGTGATGATTACTTTTATATCTGGTAAACACATAGCACTTTCCAGCACCACGAAAGCTAGCCAGCAGGAAAACAGTTTCCAGGTCAGAACCTGTTTTATTTCTCTGCTGTCCATTACACAAGGATGTGTGTTTTCAGCAACAGTCTTACCATCACGTTTTGGAGAGCAACCAAGGGCATGGACAACAGTCTGTAATGTTTGGGGAGTGTATAGGAACTTGTTGGCCAGAAATTCCAAAATAATTGATGCATTTATTTTTCTGGCCAATAAGTTCCTATATTTACATTGGGTATTTTATTTGTTAACTTTGGTATCTAATAGGTTAGTGTGTGTGTGTGTGTGTGTGTGTGTGTG
>LOEQ01006112.1:20778-30841 GCA_001685075.1 Bramus lutescens
GAGAGAGAGAGAGAGAGAGAGAGAGAGAGAGAGAGAGAGAGAGAGAGAATGGCCTGGAAGAGTGGTAGGTATTAGTCTAATAACTGGACTCTAAGTTAAGCCACTGGTTGTGGCAGACAATGAACTTTGAAGGACTTTATTATACTTGTCTTTATTGAGATTCTAAAAAGCTCACTGTGAGTCCTCATTCCAGAAGCGGGAGGAATAAAATCAAAAACAAACATCTAGCTCACTTCACAGTAGTGCATGAACTCAGAACCAGGTTTCCCTGCTTTGTAGGCAGCAATGACTTACTTCTGCGTAAGGGCTAAGACATCAGTATCAATATGCCCTATTGTAATTTACCCTTACTCGTAATTTGGAGGCCTCTTAAATAGGTGAAGGTCACATTAATATCCTTCATTTTCTCAACACTCACAGCATATTGATATACATTAGAATAACTGCCATTTGAAATGAGTCTTGCCTTATACTTGACAGATATCCGAGACTCTCTTTGTGAATTCTGCATAGGCACATGAGTGTATACATGTGGTGTTTGAATTAGCATGCTCTGCCCTTGCCTTCAATTGAGAGTTGTTTTTGTTTTGCGGACATTAACCATGAAATATGCCAAATAGATGACACTCAGATAACATCCAGATTCCTACATATTTTTGTGCCTATTCTTTTATTGTATAGTTGTTCTTGCTTTCTTCATTATTCACAGGTAAATGCCCACTGAAGGTAAACCGTTGAGTGCTATGAGCAACGTTACAGTCTAGTATTTGCTGAGATTTGGTAAACACACTACCGCATGCTGATATGATGTAAATGCTACATGTTCAATCCATTGTGACATCAATACCCACTTACAGCCTTTGAGCATAATGGAAAAACAGTGGAGCTTTTTTTTTTTTTATTCATTTGTTTGTTTGTCCTTAGGAAAAATTCAGGCCCTTGCTCATGGGAGAGAAAAAAAAAAAAAGGTCTACCATTCAGCAACAGGCTGCTCTCCGTTTCATTTAAATCTAATGAGCTTAACTAGGTGCATGTGTGCAGTAGCTGCCACGTTATCCTGTACACTGACATAGAGTTTACGGTTCCCCATTTCTCCAGTGTGTTGCCAGAATTGCTGAGTTGCTTGTAGATAGCACCAACAGGAGACTAAGATGATGAAACATAGGTGTCCGTGAAGTTACTTCTACATTTTTAACTTCATGTAAGAAGTAACTAATTACATATACATGCAATGGCTTCCTGAAGAATGCTAATAGTTTATAGACTGCACACTTATAACACATTTGATAATAAGAAAAAGAAGCCAAGGGCTTAATACATGATTTAGTTTCATGTATAGAACCTATTCATTTACATCCTTGTAGCAAAAATATTGACCCAAAATGTTGACATTTTATCTACTTGAATTTTTCAAATCTGTGCCTTAAATTTTAAAGGTAATATTTATTTTAGTATATACTCCATGCAGGAAAATATGAACATATGAAAAAATAACATTTGTTAACAGTGGGGATGATATCACATTAATATTTCCCTGGTGGCTATAAAATTAAACTTATTTTAATTCTGAACTTTAATAAACTTGACAAAATAAAGTTAAAATAATTATGTAAATAAAAACCTGCTGAAAACAATAACTAACAATAACAAACGGAATAAAGAATGTATTTGAAAACTTGATCATGAATAAATATACCTATTGACACAAGTTTTCAAAACTAAATCAGTATGCTCAATAAATACTTGGATTATTTGGGAGAACTGGAAGGGCAGACATTCGCACAAGATTAATTTACTAAATTAAATTAAATTAAAAGTAAATAACTAAATCAAATGGACTTCACATGAGTAAACTGAGAAGAAAATAAGTGTGATTATTAATGTCAACAGTCAGTAGGTCACTAGGCAAAATTCAAATGGAAAATACCCTGCCAACATGAAAATGAAGAAAAGCCAAAATCACAAAAAATGAAAAAAAAAGAAGTACCAAACCAAAATACTGAATCATATTACAAGTTTGCAGTTGAATTCTTTAAATCTTTTTCTTATCAGTTTAATACATTGGAATTTTTTCCTATTTTCATTGTATTTAAAATAAAAAAAATCCTACGTCTTTCATTTTTACATATCAAACCCAGTTCCCACTCCCTCCCTTCCTCCCATTCCCTTCACCTTCCCCAGGTCCATGATTCATCCACTCCTCAGAGAAGGAAGGCACATTTCTTTGAGAAAGGACCAAGGTCCTTCCTATGCTAGCTAGGCAGAGGAAGGTATCATTCTAAAGAGAATGTGTTCCACAAAGCCAGTACAAGCAGTAGGAATAAATCCTGGTACCACTGCCAGTGGCCCCACAGTTATGCATTTAAATTTTGGTAGAGAATTTTATACACAATTATCTTATATAGGTTAAGATCGTAAAAAGTTCTATGTTTTAAAGGTTTTATTAGATGATGAAAACAATATACATGACTTATCCAGTTGTGGGGGAAAACAAAACTCTGTATTGATTAGTGTAGTTGAAAGTTACCAGTTGTTATTGAAATACATTCTTAGTAAACATGGTTCAGTTATGTGTCATTTTAATATACTTTTATCACTCTATGTTTAGATTTGTTTGTTTATTTTACTAATGACTTAGTACCTGTTATTTGTTTGATAACCTGGAAAAGAAGGGACACACAAAGCAAATTCTAGTTCTTTTCTTGGATGAGTTTAAAATGAATTCTAAAGCATTCGAGCCAGCTTCCAAAATCAACAACACATTTGGCTCAGCTGCTAATGGATATACAACATAAAGCAAATGAAAGGCCTGAAGATAACAAGGAGAGCAAGCAGACATTGGGGGCAGACTATGACCAGCTGAGAATAATTATCAAAGTAGATTCTCTTACAATTGGATGAGAAACGGCCAAGCAACTCGGGGAGAAAGATTCAGCGGTCGTTTTGAATTTGAAGCAAATCGGAGAAGTGAAAAGGATCAATAAGCGTATTTCATGAGCAGATCTCCAAAATGAACTGTCATTCTGAATGTTCTTCATCCCTTACTCTATGTAACACTAAGGAATCCTTTCTCTATCATATCATGATGTGAAACCAAAATCTGGCAAACCGATGCAAAAAGATTTTAAAATAATTAAAATATCAGCACTATCATATGCCATGCTGATAAAATGAAGGGAGTCATCAAGATTATTGCTTCAATTCATGTAGGTGAAAATTAACACCTTTGCTAATCAAAATGTTTAACAAACAATGTATAGAATAAAACTATTTCAATGCAGAGAGATGGATAGATGCTAAGTGGTTAAGGACATTGACTCCCTGAGAAACTACAATAACATCCCAGCACCCACCTTGTGTGTGGTTAACATCCATCAAGAACTCCAGGCTAAAGTACTGAGCACTCCCCTAGCTTCTACGGGCATCAGGCACACACATGATGTATAGACATATGTGCAGGTAGAACACACATACACATAAAGTAATTGAAGAAACTACTATCTTAAGATAAAAATTGACCAAAATATTTCCTACTCAACGGTGAAGAACTGAAAGCTTTTTTATGACATTGATGGAAGACAACAATGTTTAAGCACTTAGTAAGAAAAAAAAACTAAAAATTGCAAAGAAGTAAAATTATTCCTTTTGCTACATGGCATGACCTTGTATTTATTAAATAACAAATAGTTTGCAAAAAGCAAGAAAATCTATTGGCATTAATGATTTCAACAGAATTTAAACATACATTTAAAATAGAAAAATTAGTTACTTTTGTACACGTTATAATTGAAAAAAAAAACAAGGTCAAGGCTATCCTGGTCTACAAAGCTACTTCCAGGACAGTCACAGCTGTCACAAAAATAAACCCTATCATGAAACATTGAAATAAAACAAGTGAAAAAAATCTTTGAACAAAAATATATGAGCAATTCCACTTCCAGTGCATCAAGTCTATAAAATACTAACAGATTAACTAGAAGTGTTGAAATATTTATACAAGGAGAAGTACAAACAACTGAAGAAGGAAGTTGAATAAGATAAATACAAATGGTAATACCTCTTAGTTTTATTAATTGGCAACTATATTATTAAAATATCAATACCATCAAAGTGTGTGGGGACCCAAAAAAATGTGAGCTTGTTACACCTTGATTGGAGGTCAAAGTTTGAGCTTATTTTTTTTTTCGAAGCAGTTTCAAAGTGGCTATACATTCCGACCTAGGGTGTGGTTATTTGGTGATTTGGACATTAAGATGCTCATAGAGGTGGATCTGATCCATCCTGACCCAAAGTCACAGAATTTAAACCTATTCCTGCTCCTCTAGTTAAAACAGGAGATTGGACATAGGGAGTGGCTATCTACAGAATACTTAGTCTAGGGTGTGTCCTGCTCAAATCATCAAATGCTTTACCCAGGAAATAATGCTTGATATTGCAAGTATTGAAGCAAGCAACTGTTCTGGTTGTCCTTTGTGTCATGTTAAATCAGTCTTTTTCCTTCTTCCCCATTTATATTGTTGTATAAAAGCATATGAAAATTACAGAATCTTTTCAGTTTTAGGAGGTCCCATTAATTAATTGTTTCTCTCAGTGTCTGTGCTACTGAGGTTACATTTAGGAAGTGGTCTCTTGTGCCAAGGCATTCGAGTGTACTTCCACTTTCTCTTCTATAAGGTTTAGTGTGCCTGGCTTTATGTTGAGATCTTTAATTCATTCAGACTTGAGTTTTGTGCATGGTGATAGACATGGGTCTATTTTCATTTTTCTACATGTTGATAACCAGTTATGCCATCACCATTTGTTAAATATGCTTTCTTCTTTCCATTTGTTATTTTTTGGCTTCTTTGTCAAAAGTCAGGTGTTAGAAGGTGTGTGGATTAATATCCAGGTCTTTGATTCAGTTCCATTGGTCCTCCTGTCGGTTTTTATGTCAATACCAGGCTGTTTTGACACAGGCGAATATAGTATTCATTATTCACTGAGATGCCCTTCTGGTACTATTCCATATCTTTGTATTTCTTTCTTATCTCTGTTCCTCCTACCTAAAGTTTCTAATCCACATGCCCCTACCCTGGAATGTATGAACCGCTCATGGCTGAACCACAACAGAAGTCACCCCAAAAACAATGGCTTATGACAAAAGTGATCTATAGATCCAATGAAATCCCTATCAAAGGTCCAGTGACCTCTGTGTAAAACAGAAAGGTTTCTATGAAACGCTTTTGTGATTCCAAGGATCCTGAATGCCTATGAAAGTTTTATAAAAGGCAACAAGTTGGATACATCATAGGTTCTAGTTTGCAAAGCTTTTATAAAGCTATAGCAACTAAAGTAGTGTGGAGACTGGCCCATGTGCTACAGGCCCCAGCCCAGATATAAACCCATAGATGTGAGGGCAAATGATTTTTAACAAAAGTGTCAGGATGATTCAATAGGCAATGACAGGCTCAATATAGGTGACAGGACAGTTAGATGCAAGAGCATAAGTTAGGTTCATAGATTAAATACTATACAAAGGTGAACTCACTTTGATCAGAACATTAACTGTAAAACCTAACCTAAAAGTTAATGGGAAAAAATGTAAAACAAAAGCTGCATGACATTGGCCAGCAATGGTCTTCTGGGCATAATGTTAGCTAAAAAAAATCAACAAATGAAAAGCTTGACAAGTAGGACAAAAAGAAATTAATTGTAGACCAGAAAAAAATATCAAGAGATATGAAGCAAAATAACACAGCAGTATTAAGGAAAGCATTATAGTTTTATGTATGATAAAAGACTAATATCCAGAAATTCAACAACAAAACATGAATGATTCAAAGATATAGAATTCTTGAATATTTTTCTTCAAAGGAGACATAAAATGTGAATAAATAGAGTATGATATAATGTTTAGAATCACTAATAACTAGAGAGCTTCACATTCTTAGAACAGTGCAGCAAATTTATATTTTTCATGGTTAATATTTAAAAAGTAATAAGTCTTCATGAAAAAATTAGCAAAACTGGCTTCTACCTTTGTCAATAATGTGAAACAGAGTATCTATGATTGAAAACAGTATTGTTACTAAAATTTTTTAAAATATTTTTATGACTGAGCAACTCTACTTATGACTGTTCACCCCACAGAGAAGAACATAGGTTCAAACATATATGTTAATCCATGTTTTATAGCATAATTTACAACAGCTAAAGCTTGGAGAATTCAAGTCAACACTAAAAAATAAAATAAAATACTGATATATGGTGCCATGTGATTGACTCTTAATGATGCCATACTGCTAACATTAGACACAAATAAACTATGCTATCTAATTTAAATGACATTTCATTTTGGAAGTTAAACATTTCATTAGAGATGAGCAGAGAAATGGGAAAAAAAGTTGAAAAGTGAAGGAGAAAGAGGGATAAAGAAGAGCTCAGAAATGGGTAACAAACACAGTTCAAATGGGAAGAGTCCTGGAGGAGTATGAAAGCAGCACAGCAATATAAATATATGAATAAATAGTAATTATATATTTAATATATAATTAACTATAGAACCTGGATTTGGAGACATATACTAAGTAAAAGGTATTTCAGGGTATGGAAATGTTCATTATCCTAATTTAAGTGTGTATATTGTGTATAAATGTATCAATTAGGATATAGCACCATGCAAAATTCGAGTTAGTAGAACAAGCAGATGAACCTGAGGACTTGAAGTAAATGGCAGTGGTATGAAGGGGTGTGATGTTTTCTACAGTGAGCAGAATGGGGTCATAAACAGTGTTAGGATGACAGCAGTGACAGTCTTCAGTACTCGGTGGGCACAGTGCTCATTTTACAAGACAGAGGGAGTTACGGGGGTCGGTGAAGGGCAGCTGGACAACAAGAGGAACATATTTAAAACCCTAGTTGTACACTTTTAAGATGTATTATTTTGGGTACCACGAAAATAGGGACATGTGTCGGATTAATCCAAATTCTGCTTCTAGACTTTGTGAAATATCCAAACTATTTGAGCAATCCCAACACTCCAGATTGAATAAAAGTGGTAGAAAAGGCTAGAGTAAAATTGTGCTTCTTCATGAGAATGCCTTAATTGTTTTGTTGCTGTTCAACAATTTTATTTTACTGTGTATTGTTTGAAATAAGAAGGTAATACACAGAAGCAAAGCTTTGCTTTTTTTATCCTCTGTGAGTCTATGCAAATAATACTACATTGCGATTATGGAATGATTTGGCTCAAAGTAAAAATAAGAAAATAGGGAAGTAGAATTAAAGAGATATATTTGAATAATAAAATAGTAATTTCTAAGATGCATCAATATGGATTTTTCATTGATGACCCTTATAGAATGTGCCTACTCCAGAATTCAAGAGGACAGATAGAGGGTGAACTCAGCTTACCACAAATGAGTGTGTGTGTGTGTGTGTGTGTGTGTGTGTGTATGTTTGAGTACACAAACATATATTAATCAAATAAAAAAAACTAATAAACACCACCCAGGAGCTGTAGTGAACCAAAATTGAAAGTTTATGAGAGTGTTGTTTAGACCTCATTATGTGGTGCTGTTATTATCCTAGGCTTCCCTAGTGGGTCAGGGCCCCTAATCATCACCATATTGGTAGGAAGGAGACAAGACTTGAAGTGTCTCCATGTTCTTAGGTATCATATGGGGATGAGAGGGGTACTGACACGGTACTGTTACTCCAGCACTTGGTAACATCTACCCCCCTCTGTCCAGAGTCTGTGACCTAGCTTTATACTGGGTGGTTATGTCTTGCTGACAGGTAGATTTTTATTTTATTTAGCATTATTGTTTAAAAAGAAATCCAGAAAAGTCCCTCTAGAGTGTTCTTTCTAAAAGATCAGTTACCAGGATGTTTTATGACAGGGTCAATTGTTAACATGTAGTGTTTTCAGCTGAGGACTCTGGATATAGGACCCATTTTTATTTTTTGCAAACATTTCTAGTACCTATCATGGTCCCTGGCATAGAGTGAACCCTTAAAAACTACTCAATCACGTAATGAAAAGAAATTTCTGGCGAAATGGATCAAATTAAAAGTTAAAAAGAAAAATTTATCGGAAAATAAAATACCCTGACAAGGTCCTCTCAGCCTATGGCTTAGAGTCAGAATACAACAGTACACCTCTGTATTTTTTCTCTAAGTGATGTGTCCTCAAGACAGCTTCCGTGATGAAACAAGCCATCTGCCTCAGAGAACTTCCTGCTCAGTAAACTGGAATATAAAGTCCGTAATGACTAGAGATTTGTCAGCAAAGCATTTGTTGTATTTCTTTTGTGGAATGTGAAAAATACTCACGTCAGTCTCATAAATTTCCTGAGCAATCACCCACTGTTCGCTCAGCCTTTTGGACATCAGGGAAATCTGTGGTTGACTGATTCTCCAATGAATAATTCTAACAAGAAGGCTCACTCCCAGTGTGCTGCACTTTTGCTTATGATTAGAAACAGTAAGGTTCGCTCTTGATTAATGACTGTTGTAGCAGTGCTCCGTACTAGAACACTCACACAGCCCCAATCCCATCCTTTACCCATAAGCCATAGCAGCTTCTCAACTGATCCTTTCCCCAACCATCAAATCTGGTAATGGCCTAATGGTGGCTGCCATTATGGGGTTTTGTATTACTGCTCACTGGAGGAAATAAAAGGGGTTTGATTTTTGTGTATTTGTTTTGCTTTGCTTTTTGTTTATCCTTGAAATGAGAACTCTGAGTTTGCTAAATGTTTAACAGGGTAATTTTAAAAACATAGGGTGTCACAGTGAACATCTGTACAATTTGTTTTGCTTTCTATTCTTTTTATAGAAAATAGGTATACAAGTGTGGATATGAGGACAAGATTAAAAGTACAAACACCATGATCAGTATTTATCATCTTTTAAGTTAGAAGACTATGTATTTAGGAGAAGCTGAGAAATCCCAAAAAAGCAAGATATTATATCATCACTGATGTGCAAAAAGAAAAGCCAGAACATAATTTAAGAAAAAATTTAAATATTTCACAAAATCACCCTCTCTATTAATTTCAATTATTTAAAAAGAGTTTATGAATTGTATTTTGTGGTGTTAGATTTAGTAGCAAAAGAATAAATACTAAGTATTCTTTCTCTTACATTCTCTACTTCCTCCTTAATTAGAAAACCCATGGACACGACCTGTTCAAATGCTACAACAGGATGAAGTCAACATTTCCTAGTCAAATTTAACCCCTGTTTTCCTGAGAAAATGAGAGTAATTTCTCTTTAATCATGAAAGAAAAATAAATTATTAGGACGTAGCAAGTAATTTTGACATGTTTTAGTCTCCTAATTTGGGCAGAAGCCTTAAGTCCAGAAATGGTTTAATGAAAGCATTAACCACACAAGATTGCCCTGGGTCCCTGGACTCTGTAGAAAGGTCAAGTGTTGCTAGTCTCCTATGTTCCTGTAGGTAGATACAGGCAGAGACATGACAGTGTCTTGAAACACTTTGACAGTTACTCTGGGGTGTACAACATAGAAAGGACCTTGTCTCAAACAAGGTGGAAGAGCAAGGACTGCCTCATGCAGACTGTTCTCTGATCTACATGTGTAGGCCATGTCACATACATGCCCATATCTCCTTATAAGAACAAGCACACATCCAGACAATGTGCATAGACTTCAAGTGCTTACCATTAAGTCCAGTTTGACAGTGTTGACATAGAGAGCAAGGGACTGTTACATGCCAATGTTTTCCCAGTTAATGAAAGAAGGAATCAATTCTATGAAATGCTCTGAGTCCAAGCCCAGTCCCGTTTGTGTTCAACTGTCACTATCAGAATTACTGACTTTTGTAACATTGAATGTTATTGGGGTTTCTGTCCCACCTTGTACTCCACAGTCGGCAAGTCCCAGAGAAAATCACACAGAGATCTCTGTAAGTTATAAAGCTGATTGGCCCATTATTAGGTCAGGCCACTTATTAGCTCTTGTAGCTTATATTAACCCATTATTTTGATCTTTGTTAGCCATGTGTCTCAGTACCTTTTTCAGTGGGGTAGATCACATCCTGCTGCTTTGGTGGTCTGGG